>PPJZ02000011.1:0-172022 GCA_003705955.2 Zygosaccharomyces kombuchaensis
CCCGCAACTTTAGAAATTTCCGAGTCGTTGCGTTGACAGATAATCCAAGTCTTTTCACAGATAGGAACTTCAATGGAATCAAATATGCTTTTAACGGTTATGGAACAGCAAAAATTTAATCTCCCATATCAATTAGCTTGCCACTAATTTTGGCAATTCTTACTGACCTCTCTCCTGTTGTCACTTCGACCCCGGATTTTATATTCCTTATCAGACTTTTTTTTTTTAAATATATATAAAAGTCGAGACGGGCTGACTTAATATACACAAGGGCCTAGGCGAAGCAGATGCGAGGGTGGTAGTAGTAGTCACAGTTATAATAAGATCTCTTGACTTCTTCCCAATTGCGTTCCCCGACGGGCAGAACGTCGTACTCGCAGCGAAGGCCGTAGTTGGACACGTCTAGCTCTACAATCTTTTTGTAAACGTCGTAGCACAGCGGTCTGTCGGCACCGAGCCCATTGAAGAAGGAGAACACACCAGCCGGCTTGAGCAGCCCTACAATAACGTCGTAGAGCTCCAGCATGTCGTCGTAATGCTCGCTAAAAGTGTCGTAGTATATCCCATCGAAAAACACATCGCCCTTGTCTAGCATCTCGTTCAAACGATCCTGCCACCTACCCTCGAGCACCACGACTCCCTCACGATCGTACCAGCCTTCCTGCTTCATCTTTTGCAGCACATCCGAGTGAGCCTCGCAGATGTAATGCGTCTGTGGGTGGTGAGATTGAATGGCAGTGTCGATAATACCCATGCCGAACCCGATGTTGAGCACGGTGGCATTTTCAATGGGGCAAACAGATTCAGCTGCCCTGTGCATGATCGCGGTTTCCCAGTCCATCATGACACCGTCTCTATTTTCGTTGGTGACCAGCGAGTCGGTGGTGTATTCCAGTTTAGATGCCAGGTAAGCCTCCTGATCGATGGCAGTGTCTTGTGGCGTCTCTTGCGATGGTTCTTGTGGCGACTCTTGCGATTCTTGCGATTCTTCCGGCTCGATGAATTCCAATTCGCCCCCATTGACCTTCCTCAGCAGTAGTTCTGCACTCACGCCTGCATCGACAAGACGACTGTACAACGCACCGTTTCTCCTCTGGCCGTTCTCCAGTAACAGATCGCCTACTGTCTTTTGTTCGTAGTCGAGGAAATTCCAACCGGCACCGTACTCGAACAAGAGGTTCATTATATCCAAAACCACTTTCTCCTCCTCCACAGTCAGGTCCTGGGGCAACGACCTGGCCATGGTGTGCAGCGGCGTGGTGTTTGAAGCATCCGGATCATCCTCTTTACCTTGTTCAAAGGCTGCCACTTGCTCCAAAGTATACGTAGCGGGCACACCGGCACCCAGCAGCTTCTTGATGGGTGGCAGGCACTCCTCAGCGGCGATGGGACGGTTGCGGAACGTCAAATGGTGGTGAAGTTGCGACATGCCGTCCCTCCTCACTCGCAATGAGATGACAACTTCAACTTTTTTTAACGTTAAGAATAATAATAGTCGATATAGAATATATGTTCATAAATACCTGCTCAAGCAGCAGCGTCGAATCTCTTGCTAGCCTCCTTCCAGTTGATCACATTCCAGATGGCGTTAAAGTACTCAGCCTTCCTGTTCTGGTACTGCAAGTAGTAGGCGTGCTCCCAGGCGTCGATGGCCACCAGTGGAACCAAGTTGCCAGTCACAGTGTCCTGGTTGTACGTCTGCACAACTTCAATCTCACCACCGTTGTCCAGGTTCTTGACGATAAACGCCCAGCCAGAACCCTGCACGCCAGCTAGCGTGGCATTGGTCCACTTCTGCAATTTTTCAAGCCCACCAAACTGTTCCTTGATCTGTGCGCCCAGAGCACCGGTTGGTGGTTCACCACCACCCTGCGAAGTGGGGGCCAGGTTCTTCCAGAACAAGCAGTGGTTGGTGTAACCACCACCGTGGAATCTGAGGTTCTGGTGCACGCCGTAGATCTTGCGGGCCAGGGCCGGCGATGGGTCCTTCTCCAAACACGCCGACAACTCAGCCAATTGGTCCACTGCGGTATTGAAACCGTTCACATACGTCTGGTGGTGCTTAGTGTAATGCAATTCGTTGATCTTACCGGAGACGTATGGCTCCAGGGCAGCGAAATCCCAGTCCAGCTTGGGCAAGGTCACCTTGGTTCTGCGGGCAGCCAAGTTGGGAGTTTGACGTAGGGTAGCGGCAGCGGATCTAGCAAACATGGTATGTACAATTAAGTCAGTCTTGATTGTTTTGCAGGGGATTGAGTGAAAAATTCACTGCAACGATGCTCAAAGCTTAAGTTTGGTGAACTTTGACCCTTTTATATCGTTAAAGGACAAGGTCATCGCCCTTGCACCGCGATGCTGGTTGCTCGGTGCATAGTCGGAATCGCAAGAGCAAGGCCGGCAACGTGAAGCCATTGTCGGGAGAAGTGGCTTCCTCGGTGATTGGGAGCGTCCAAGAGTGGCTTCAGCCGATACGTGGGACCCATGGCGGATCCCTATGGATCCACGAGCATCTGTGAGGATTTGTCTTGTAAAATTGCGTCAATTATAGTACGACGGGGTTGCAGGTGCAAGGCTGCGGGTTCTAAGGGATTCGATTGGTCTTTGCGACGGGAGCGAGAAGCTGCGAGGGAAGCCTTGTAAGATATTAATACGCAGAGACGGACTCCATTAATAATAAATGCATGGCAATGAGCTTCAATTGGCATTTAATAGTTCTGTTCGCGATGTTTTTGCCCTGCGGCGGTCCTCAGAGCGTCACAAATTTGTGGCGCCGGCAATTAACAAAAAAAAAAAACAATAGCTCAAGGCGTCTTTGCTCCGGTGATCGGGGACGCTAGTAGGAAGGAGCGGTGTTGTATATTCCCGGAGCTACAGTTCGTGGCAGCATTGGATGCGCAGGCAGATGCTCGGAAACGCGGCTTCGTAACCATGTCACTCTGCCACGGTTTGACAAGCATGGTGGTGCAGTATGAACAACGTGTGGGAGTTTTAGTTTTCTTTTCATTCAGCGAGGCATGCAGCGGTATGCGTCGTAACGGTTTCGCCAATTCAAGTGGATTTTTTTTTTTCATTGGTTATAGATTTTTTGTTCTCTGTAGCTTGACAAAGGCATCCGCCCCTACATTGGTGCGAAGCACACTGGACATAGCAAATAAATTCGAATGGCCCTCCCTTACCGCAGACGTAGCAATCTTGACACAAGGTATTTTGTTCTTGAGCGCCCGCGTCTCGACTGGATTTTTCTTTCTTCAAGAAATAGTCCGTGGCCCTGCGCCTATTCTACCCCCTGTAGCCAAGGACATATATGCCCAATCTAACGACTTGGGAACCGTCGAAGCTCGTTAACACGATATCTGGGGGGTTTCACCAATACCGTTTCATATGTATCACTTGATACGAGGGAAACTTTATACCGGGCGTCAAATCTCACCGAAAGTCGAAAACGCCTTGAACCAAAACTTCAAAGAAGAACTGCAGCCGCACCTTCAGTAAGAACGGGTGTTAAAAGAACGTTACAGATTCAAATCGCATTGCTGGTAAGCTTGGTGCAAAAAATTGTAGCTGTCAAGTTACTTACAGGAACTGTCTGCTAGCCAATTACCCTCGTAAATAAAAGGACTGCTTCATACCAATTATCGCGGGGAGTTCCCTTGTGGTTCCATATATCGAAAAAACAAAACAAACAGGTAGCAAGTCAGAACTCAGCGCTAGCATTGACGCTACCATCAGCACCACCAGCGCCACCCCACAACGTGATCCAGAGATTTGGAATGACACATGTCGTCCCGCAAACGCTCTCCACATGATTTTGTCTTCAAGCAAGAGTTGGGTAACGGGTCTTATTCTCGAGTGTACAAGGCCCATGATAAGGGGGATCCATCGCGTGTTTACGCCGTCAAAGTTTGCTCCAAGAGACACATTATCCACGAGAACAAGGTCAAGTACGTGACAATCGAGAAAAATACTTTGAACCTGTTGGCAAGGGCTCATCATCCAGGTATCGTGAAGCTGCATTACACTTTCCACGACGAGGAGAATCTGTACTTTGTGCTGGATTTCGCGGCCGGTGGGGAATTGTTGTCGTTACTGCACCGTGTGGGTCGGTTTTCCGAACCTTGGGCTCGTCATTTCATCGCGCAATTAATCGACACGACGGAATTCATCCATTCGCAGGGGGTCATTCACCGTGATTTGAAGCCGGAGAACGTCTTGTTAGATCGCGACGGTAGACTAATGGTGACCGATTTCGGTACTGCCACGAATGTCAGCAAGGATAACGGTGACAGAGGAGCCTCCTTCGTGGGTACCGCTGAATACGTCTCACCTGAACTACTACTATACAACCAGTGCCAATTTGCCTCGGATGTGTGGGCCCTCGGGTGCATGCTCTATCAGTTTTTACAAGGTTCGCCGCCCTTCCGCGGTGAGAATGAGCTGCAAACTTTTGAAAAAATTGTCTCTCTCGAGTACCCTTGGGCCAATAGCACGACGGGAGGAGTCGTTGCGTTGGTGCGCCGTATCTTGACACTTGATCCATCAGAACGCCCCTCGCTGGCTGCCATCAAACAGGACAAGTGGTTTGAATCAATGGATTGGCGTAACAGAGAGCTGCTGTGGAGGGGAATCTGGCAGGCCCAACCTCAGAGGCAGCAGCAACTACAAGTCACTGATGCACAGGCTCGCAACGTACCGACCGCCACAACTAAACAGAACCGACGGAAACCGGCCAAAGTGGCTAACACTACAAGTAGCATCGTAGAATGGAGGAAACGACTGGGCATTGCAAGTGAGGATTTGACTCAAGTGGGTAATGTCAACGTCAGTAATGGTAACAACAATCGCAAGGCGTTCAAACCAATGTACAGCAACAACAACAACAACAACAACAATAATAATAATAATAACAATGGTGGCAGGTCGGCGGTACGAAGTAATTCAATGATCAAGACAGATGCTTTATCACAGACTCAAGAGAAGAACGAGTTGCAGACGAATCTCACGCCCCTCCCTAGGGTACCTGTGATGTTGACCAAAACTCCTGTGGCACCCAAACAACCGCCACTGTCAACTAAACGTACACCGTCACCCGTAATGACTCCACAGGGATCAATGATGAGGACCCCTACTCCTCAACAACAGCCGCCATCTGTCGCGAAACCCTCCATTATGCCCAATTTTGCTACGAGAACACCATTACCACTGGGCAAAACCAAACCAATGACCACGTTTCCCCTGCCCAAGGCTCCTTCACCCGTAAGAAGGCCTCCTCAATCATCAGCATTGCCAGCAGTTGCTCCTACTCAAATCCTGGCCTCGGTACAGATTCCGGCTCCTGCCCAACTGCCCGCCTTGGCTCCCGTTACCAAACTACAAGACGCCCCAAGAGCTTCTCTCTCTGCCGGCTCCATAATGTCGCTCCCGGTTCCCTCCATGCTAACAACCATTAGATCGTCAATGCCAGCACCGCCTCAGACCATACAAACACCCGTGGGGAAACCTCAATCACCAGCACCGCGCACTGCACCACCGAGACTCTCTGTGGATACCGGTCAACGTCCCAGTGTAATGACGAACGGTAGTATGGCTATTATTTCTACGTCGAACGGCACTGCTAAGACAACGGCGGATCCCGCCATACTTAAGCAAGACGCTGTCAACATCTTCGAGATTCCATTTAACAATTCAGGCCCTGATATGGCATTACAAAGCTATAAGAGGGTCGATAACGAGTTAATAACAAAGCTGGTGGGAGATTACAAGTCAGAATTGCGGCCTGCCGCGTCGACACCTAGCCTGCTCACACTCTACAAGAACGGTACATTACAATACAAGCAAAGACAGGGGGTCCGTCATGTTGCGAACATTGGCGATACGAGTTTGTCCATGTACGATTTTGAATTCTACGAACGACAGGCTCGTGGATTTCTCATTTTGGAGAAGTATCACTACAGGTTGTGGTTCATATCTTTGCCTCGCAATAATACGCAGCAGCAGCAGTCATCGCAGAGCGTCATAGTAAACCCTGATGAGAATTGGGTCGATTGCATCTTCAGAGCACGCCAATTGGTAGAGGACCAAGGACTAGTTGATCGATTAAACAGCGTGGAAATGGCTTCACCACGCACGGCGTCGCCCACGATCCCAGTAACGCCTATCTACGCCAAAAGGAGGACGCTGTCTGGTGGAAGTTCGGCCACGCCAAAGAAGTACCCGATCCCCAGCAACATGGTTGTGAGTAGTAGTCGTAAGCAAGTGTTAAATGCCCTAAACCGTAACGGTAGTGGCGGTGACGCTAGCATTGGAGCCTCTGCGGCTTTCAAGAATTTACAGAAGAAATAGTGCCAAATAGAAAAAAAAAAGTACATAAGCAGATATTAATATTATAAAGTAAAACAAGATTCACACTGGTTTCTTTAATCAAGGACACTTGCGTCAAAATACAGGCTCGGATCGAGAGACGAAATGTCAGCACTATGCGCTTCCCCTTCCAGCAGTAGCTCTGCCATGACTTTGCCCGTGGCAGGCGCGTTGTTGATCCCCCAACATGAGTGACCACTGGCCACGTAGAGTCCGTCGACGTTGGTCTCACCGACGAGGGGCCCGCTGCTTGTCGGGACGTTGAGCACGGGCAGGTAGCACGCCTGGCGCTTGAGAACGTGACCTTCGGACAAGCTGGTCGACAACTTGGCCACGTACCTGTAAAGCTCGTCACATTTCTCGCGCACGACTTCCACGGCATCGGAAGTCTCAGGAAGCTCCACCAAGGTGTCACCCTCACCACAAACGTACACTTCGTCTTTACGTGCATACATCTCTGGAGAAAAATACTGGTTCTTGCCGATTTTCAACTCGGTGAAGATGGCATAGGGGGAGACTGTGCCGGTGCTGGGCTTGATGGTGATAGAGTGGGCTCTCAGACCGGAGATGGGGCAATCGGGGAGAATTTTGGAAGTCCAGGGACCCATGGTCAACACTACTTGCTGTGTGTCTTCGATGTTTACCTCGGTGCTAGAAGAATTATCGTCGTCAGTCATTGGCTTGTAGGAAAGCCCTGTGCATATTCCAGAGTCCGAGCAGTGCAGACGGCACACTTTACCCAGCACCAGGTCCACCGCGCCGGATTCCATCGCCTTTGACAGCAAGAAGTGTGTAAATTTGAAAGGATGCACCTGTGCCGTGGAATCCGTGCCGCCCAGCGAGGACCAGTCCCTTACAAGATCTTTCTTAATCCAGTTGAGGTCTGAAGGAAGTGCCACACTGGGGCCATCGCTCTCCAGCTCTTCCTCTCCGGGCGTGAAAAAATCCTCTTCTTCATCCTCCACCTCCAATTCGTCGTTCTCATTCTCATTGCACTCATCCTCTGATCCAATTCTCGACTTTGACCTTGTCCTGGCAGCCGCCACACCTTCCGGCGCATTGGAACAGTGGAAATCCTCCCGCACTTTCCTTCTCCGCCTCTTTTGAGCAGCCCCTTTGTTCCTCTTGCCCACGCTGCGCACATCTGCCTCCAACGAAACGGTTGTCAGCCGTCTATAATCCCAATTCTCGTCACCATCGTACTCATCACTGAGCTCTTGGTGCAGCTGGAAACTCAAGGGCACAATCTGCTGTGGGAAAGCCCATGACGCCAAAAGGCCACCAGCCTTACCAGAAGCACCACCAGCCACTCTCTTGGACTCTAGCACCGTTATATGGTGCGTCGAGGCGTCGAAATCTGGATGCCTCGTCAGATAGTAGGCTGTACAAACACCAATGATGCCAGCACCAACAATCACGATGTGGTGTTTTCCTTCGGCCCCGCCAGACGGATGTGACAGGAAAGTCAACTTATCTATGAAATCATTCGGCATGGCAAATCGTCAACCAGGCCTGGGGATGGATTGGAAGCCTCTTGTGGTTCGTTCTTCCCCGTTGTTTATTTCTCCCTTGGTGATGAAATTTTTTTTTATAACCATCAGAAGTTTTTCCTGTCCTTGCGAGAATTTGACTTTGTGAACAAGGGGCAGACGATTTCCGACGAGTGCCAGCGTAAGGAAGGGTCAGCTGCAAGCGATAGAAAGAAACGGCGAAGGGCTGAGAGCGATATGAACGAGTGGGCGTTGCGGCTAAGAGCTATAATAATTTTTGCAGGGGTTTTTAAGATTTTTTTGGGGCAAGCTACGACGATATTTCAAGTGTCAGCGAAACTGCACATTTAGCGTCAGTGAAACGAAATATTATTTTATCAAGCGTGGCAGATTGTTTCAAGAGTTCTGATTGAAGTTTTTATAAAACCTGTGGATATTGGCTTCATCGAATCTGCCGGTGTAGAAATCATAGCAATCGTAGCAATCGTAGCGAGCAGAAACAGTTTTCTGATTCTCTTTTAAAAGAGAGTATGAGAAAGAGTTAGGCATACCCAGCTGTGCGTCTGAGCAAGCTCTGGCCCTTGGAATGCTCAGTTTATTAAAAATATCCAGTAGCCTATCATAACGAGTCAAATTAATTAAAAGAAAGTTATTTAAAACTTAAATTTGAAAAAAAGCAAGAGGCTAAAGGACCGGAAGACTCAAAAATCAGTAAGAGCACTAATACTGTGTTGGCACAGGTATGTCCGTGCAGAGACTCTGTCTAATCCTTCATGCTATGTTACAAATAAATTGCTAACCACTAAGGTCGGGCTCGCTGGCGAACCAGGTGACGATACGATATATATACGAGTCGTATAGTCAGCGGTGCGTATACGAACATTCCAAGGTTGTCAAATGGCTACGAATTTTTGCCCTTTGTATCGAGCGGATTGGAACGGCAATATATACGTTGCGAATAGCAACAGCTGCCCCACGTAAAGATTCCAAACGAGTTGCCAGTGGTGACAGGTTCACATAACTTTCTTGGACGCCTCGGCAAAAATACACATATGCATATAGGCTCCAAAGGTGATGCGCCGTTCCGGCCAGTGGGCTTAATCTGGTACCTTAGGTTGGAACTTGGAGGTCGCTTCCTCTTGCAGTGCGAGCAAGCGTAAAGGGATAAATAGGGTTTAAGTCAGTCGCAGCCCAGAATCAAAGATAGCAATTTTTAAAGAGGCCAAATCAGTTCAGCCATTGTATATCCCAGATAAACATCCCACAAGGTATACATAGTTTGGGCAATACCAGGTTTAAGAAGTGGGTTACTCGTTTAGTAGTCCGAACACTATACCACCTTACAATACATGTCCTGACAGATGCCAGATGGATAAATACAGTATGCTAGAATTACGCTAATGGCAAAATAATTAACTTCACGTGTGTCTTAGAGAAGCAAAGCGCACCAATATGCACATGAAATGATTTTTTAACGAACATGAGCCATTATGAGTGACGAGTTCGAATATGAATATTTCCAC
The DNA here is from genome assembly GCA_003705955.2 of Zygosaccharomyces kombuchaensis. Classification (NCBI taxonomy): domain Eukaryota; kingdom Fungi; phylum Ascomycota; class Saccharomycetes; order Saccharomycetales; family Saccharomycetaceae; genus Zygosaccharomyces; species Zygosaccharomyces kombuchaensis. The sequence goes on from PPJZ02000011.1 coordinate 9,371, forward strand.
TGTTTAGTTGATCCTGATTTTCTCCTCGTTAGAAAATTAGCCCGAATGCAATAAAACTAATTCAGAGGCCGTTAGGATACCGAATGAGACGTTTGACAAAGGGAATACAAAATGCGAGTGTTCTGGGAACGAATGCCTTCCCGATGATACACACTTCCACATGTTTAAGAAAACTAGGTGTTTCTCAAGGTTCTTACGTCTGACAAGTTTCCTCTTAGCCTCGGTGAATGCGACCAGCATGCATGGCCATGACAAGTGTGACATTTTGTTCCATATACTGAAATAGTGTCACTGGTACTTGGCTGAACCACGACTTGAGAGACTTCAATCCACCCGGTGTGTCCCTTGATGCTTCTAGATCGTTTCCTACAATATTAGCATCCATTACCACGTTATTTAACGCTTGCACTCTGATGAACTACATGCTCTGGTACAACCTAAGCTATAAAGGCCAAAACCAGCAGCACGATCAACGCTGCCGCTAGCAACATAATGCAGCAGTCGTTGTATCTTTCCTTGTTACGCTCGTAGATCCATTCCAACTGTCTGCGCCCCCTAGTGAGCTTGCCCCCCAACGTATCCATATTCGTATCCATGTCTTCCAGCAATTCGCCCTGGTCTTGCAATTCTTCCCCCATAGTTTGTGCCTGTAGATGCAAATTGGTCATTGTGTGATGTATGCTATCCAAGTGCACATCTTGTTCCCTAAGCATCTGCTCCTGGAAAGGATTGTCATAGTTATTTTGCGGTGGTTGTTGCAGTGACTCTTGCTCCTCTTCCTCTTGCCAAACAACGCTACTTGGGTAATTATGCCGTTTCAACGTCGCGTAGGCGGTTTTCAAAGTTTCTACTTCAGTCCTACGAGATGCCGTATCCTGCCCGCTCCTTTCCATGACCTCCAACGAGCGTTCTAAATCTACGATAGTTTCCTCCACATCTTGGATAACCTCCTGCACTTCATCATTGGCCTCAGAACTCGAGTTGTTTTGCACAAACTGAGATAAGCGCTCGATCTGTTCTCTAGCGTCCTTTACAACCTGCTCAAAGGGATCCCCGTCCATTTTTGTGCTTACACGTTTACCTTCTAAAGTTGTTCACAAGTATTTGTTAGAATCAAAACTGAAGTTCGAAGCCCGAATTCTCTTCGATTGCCGTCATTGTGGCCCACGATGAACGAACAAGAGACAGCTGCGCCACGTAGCCAGGAGGATCTCAGTAAGCTAATAAACTTGTCCGAAACCGTTGGTGGTTGTGCCACTCGTAAGTATCTCAATGAAAAGGTGACACCAGCGCTTTTAAACGGTATGAGGATGATAGCTGTTCGTAAGCCAGAGGACCCATTGAAAGCCCTAGGAGAGTATCTCATTGAGCAGAGCGAATCTGGTCGTGTTACCGAATCTAAATAATCATGCTATGTACGTTAAAACTTCTCCAGTTCTCTGTCTACGGAGTCGATATTCAAGATGTTGAAACCATACCCACCGACTAGACTCATGAGACCAATGCGCCAGCCGTTCCAGAGCCCGCTGGTGGTAGATCTGTTACTTAGGGAGCTCCATACCCCATTGTATCTCATTGGGCGTATCACTAGATCTTCTTGTTTGACCGGATCACGACTGCCCTTGAGTAAGTAACTGACTTGGCAGCGACGCAGCAAAGTTTCCAAAGGTAATCTCACAAAGAGCTCTATGGTCTGTGATGCCAGTTTTAAAGTATTGTACCAACCGACCTGCGAGTGCTTTTCAACGTTCAGTTGGTGGTAAATCAAGACGTCGAACAGGTTGTTAAAGAGGACGCCCATCATCGACTGCAGTACTGTTAAAATCCACATGTCGCCTGGAATTTTGAGTCCGTCCTTGCGCCAAGACCAACGGTGAGTCAAACCACGTAGAGATCTCTCATTCCTAGTGCGTTGCATTGAGGTAACAATCAACCGCGTACGTATCATGTCTAGGGGCAACAGAAACATCTTGGTCAAAGCGCTAGCAGACAGCGTTAGTAACACTGAGGCTTTCAAGTCTGGAGAATGTATGAGATCCATGAAAAATGGGTCTGGAACCCCCAGAAAGGGAGAGATGAGCCCGGTGAACCACGCATCCAATGACAGTGACAAAAAATTGTAGATGAAAGTGGTGTTATTAGCTTTCCACAACCCTCTTATTCCTTCACTGTCCATTACCGCAGTGGCAATGTCCATGGTATGGATGGATTCAGGTCTAATGTCGGCTCCATTCACATCATTCTTTTCCGGATGTCCCAGTGATTCCTGGGAAGATTCCTGTATTGAACTTTGGAGATCTTCAGTAGTCCGAGGAAAGAAGTCGACCTCGTCATCTGGGTCCTCTTCATCTCTCATCTCCAGGGGCATGGGTAACTGCTCTTTACCTGGTAAGTTGCTAAAGTCGCCCACTTGCAAAAGACATCTGACCACTTCGAATGGTTGTTGAATTAAATGCCTTAAGTAACGTCTCGCAAATTGGTCCAACAGTTGTCCCAGCATTTTATTCCAGACCCCTAAGTTGAGGAAATCGCTCCATTCCATATCATCAATGCTTTCAGAATCGCCATCAATTCTAAGCAGCTTACGGCCCTTCGAAAATTCTGAAAGTACTCCACTAGACGTACTCCTGCCAATCGATTTCGCTATGTTCAATTTCGATGCTAAAGTATGGCCATGACCATCCACGACTCCCTCATCGACTCGGAAAACACTGGAATAGCCAGCGTTAAACGTGGTGGGATCATAATAAGGTCTTACTTGGGCGCGATTCCCAATGTCGTCCATCTCAGCAGCTTCCCAAATTTCTCTTCTGTTGTTCTTCCCATCTTATCTAAGGTCGTTAAAGTGAAAGAACTTCTCATCTCGGTAAAAGCCCGCGCAAGCCGATAGGTTTACTAGCTACATACAAAAACACAACCATTGCAACACTAGTGGATCAGTCCTCGTCGCTTGTACATATTATACGCTCCGGCGTCACTGGTGAGCCATTGGACGACTTGGAATCGAATATATACCGCTTCTTCGGACGTTCATGGCCCTGTCGGCTGTTCAATACACTGTCCGTAGACACTACCCTTCTGGAACCGTTTTCGAGATTATACTTCTCCCTGAGCATTGATGTGATGCGTTGCATCTTACTAGAGGCAGTTGGAGTGTCTGCATCGTCCAGCAGTGCAGCGCTAGACACCATAACTCCCCCCATTGCAGACCTGAGTTGTTGCTGCATAGCAGTTTGGAACTCTTGGTAGTCTTCATGTAATTGCATAAACTCACTATGCCTCTCCCGTATGCGTTGTTTCATCTGCTCATAATCGGCATCGAGGGCAGCTGCCCGTCGTTCTTTCTCTAGAATCTCTTGATCTAGTCTTGCTAACCGCTTCTGGGCTTCACTCTCTTGAAGCTTGTGCTTATCAGAGGACTCTGATGGTTCTGGTAGTCTCTGCACCAGTTCTAGTACTCTATCCACGCTTTGGCCCAGTTGAGACATGGTCTGAAGATGTTTGTTGTTGTTACTGCTCCTGTTTAGCAGCATCTCCACGTCAACTTGGGCCCTCACAGTGTGCTTGTTCAATGACTCTACATGGTCATCCAAGGTCCTATAGCTGTCGCCAAGCCGCTTTAGCTCAACGACTATCTCATCTAAAGCGTCTGCTGAGGTTCCGGAGGATATGTCTAAAGCCATAGTGTTGAGAAAATATTGTATTAATGTGAATGAGCCTCCCAGTGCTCGAATGAGCTGCCTAAAAGACGGTGGTGAGTTCAATCAATATTTCTATGGATAAGAATAGTTGTTCGTGAATATTGCAGATCTGAGACGCGGCCGCCGCCGCTATGCGCGAAGTGTCAAGAGCGTCAGAGTAAATGGTATGGAATAGTAGATCAAAAAGAAAAAAACAAGCAAACAAACAAGCAAACAAGGAGCGTTTAACTTCTGGGAGTGCTTAAATTGGGGAAGTATATCAATAAATTGCCGATACGGAGCTTTTTTCTTATAGCAGTTCAAAAATTAGGTGTTAACCGCTGTTTAAAGCAGATATCTATTCAGAGGTGCTCGAAAGAGTTCATAAATAGACTGAATTATATAAACAATTTTTGAAAGTATCAGTGACTGTTACAAGGATACCTTGGTCCTTTTTATTCAATTGCAGTTTAATGCAGGATTTAAAAAATGTAGCTCATATGCCACAGAGTCGTAACTTTTTCCCTCTATCCATTTTGCTTATTTTAGGGAGCTAAACGTTAATTTTGTCTGTAGAAAAAAAATAACAAATAATATACACATATCTTGTGTATTCGTGAACGGATTTATTCCCATACTTTTTGGAGATGGGGGTTCCAACTAGAATACAATGGGATAATAATAGACATTAACACAAATTTACATTCAAGAAGGTGGGCTGAAAATTTAGAGTTTCTTCGTACAACTTCAAGTAGCTCGACCACATCACGCGGATGCCTTCTGCTTTACGTCAGAAATTCAGTACTGTCAAAGCTGATGGTATATGCACACATATGTGGTGAATTTACCTTCAAGTGGAAATTACATCTCAGTTCCTATCATGTACCACGATAACTGGTTGGGAGGACGATAAAATATGAGATTTTCTAGTATGCAAGATTTCGTATCTGTAACGAAACACATGCATATTCCATATTAGAGAAGAATCATGAACTGTAGTAATAGGATTCAAAAAAAAAAAAGTCTAACTTGTGTTAAGCTAATTAATAGGCTGTTTAGTTATCCAAATCGGAATAAATTCTTCTTGGATAAAATTAGAATTACTCAAGGGTTTTCTCAGAGTAGCATGGGACGACTTCTCATCAAAACAACAACAAATACGACTCGATAGGTTAAGTCACTTTATGTCTATCTGCATTGAAATCTTTGTGCAAGTATCCCACCCCTAACAATCCATCGACCGGTCGATTTTGAGTGACTTGTGCACCCATACATTATCTAGGATATTTCAATTTTTTCTTGCGTCTCCTCTGGTCGATGCGCCCTCTGAAATTTTGAAAAATACCAATCCCTGTGGCGTGGACCGCCTGCACGTCTGGGCTCCCCCCCACATCCCCGCCAAGGTCCTGCCTGCGCATCCGCTAGCTTCTGCCTAGCTACTCTCTACACGCTCAGTAGGTCCCACTATGGCCCACCAGCTTCTGCCCAGCAGGCCCTTCGTTCCTTCCAGCATCCTGCCCGAACTACCCACGCAGGGACTCGTTGGGCTACCAATTTGTCAAATGACATTATAGTATATGCCCAACCAAATTTCAATTACATACAAGGATCACAGAAGAGAGGTAAAGCAAAATGGCTAAGTTCTTGAAAGCTGGTAAAGTTGGTACGTATAGGTGGAACGAGATACAGTAGGATGAGAATAGAATACTAACAAGATGCAGCTGTCGTCGTTCGCGGTCGTTACGCCGGTAAGAAGGTTGTGATTGTCAAGCCTCACGATGAGGGTACCAAGTCCCATCCATTTGGCCACGCTTTGGTTGCTGGTGTCGAGAGATACCCATTGAAAGTGACCAGAAACATGGGTCCCAAGAAAGTGGCCAAGAGAACCAAGGTCAAGCCATTTATTAAGGTCATCAACTACAACCACTTGTTGCCCACCAGATACACTTTGGACGTGGAATCTTTCAAGTCGGTTGTGTCCACTGAGACCTTTGAGGAGCCATCCCAACGTGAAGAGGCTAAGAAGGTGATCAAGAAGGCATTCGAGGAGAGACACCAGGCTGGCAAGAACCAATGGTTCTTCTCCAAGTTGAGTTTCTAAATAAGGAGACAGGGAACTCAACAGTGCTTTTTATGTAATTTTTAGCTCATGGTTTTTGTTTCGTTCCTTTGTTTTTGAACATTATATAAAATAAAAGGAATAATCACACTTAGTAGTAGTAATTTTGCCCTATTATGAAAAATTTAGTGAGACTGCGATGTTGAAGAGGTGGCTGCACAGTACCGGTTCCTGTCGGTTTCTCAAGAGGCCGCAGTTTGACGTTAAGTCAGTGATCCGTGATGGGGGTCTGTATGAGGCCTCTATTCGGGCGAGAGATCTGGTAGGCGGTTCTGAGCTATTAAACCAGTTACAATGTATCCCTCAAGACTATGAAGGAGCCAATCAGTTAGACAAACAGATTGCACAATTGCAGACGAGACGTAAATCATTGGAGGCTGCCTTACAGACTGACAGGGGTTTATCCAAGCAGTTGGGACCGGAATTGAAGCAGTGCAAGTTGGACTACCAAAGTTTAAATACTCAATTGGAACAAAAGAGACGGAGTGTTCAAGAGACATTGCAGTGCTTGCCCAATTTGATCCATCCCAGTGTACCGCTTACGGAACCGGAAATTGTTCATTGGATCAATCCGTCCAATTCTTACGAGCCAGATCCGACTCGTAACCATGTGGATGTAATGGTTTCCAAGCAAATGGTGGACTTCCAAACCGCCTCGAACGTCACGGGCAACTCGTGGTACTATCTATTGAATGCCGGGGCCAAACTGGAGCATGCGCTGTGCTCATTTGCCGTTCGCAAGGCTCAAGAGGCAGGGTTCCAACTTTGCATACCACCCAGCATAGCTCGCAATGAGATCATCGATGCCTGTGGTTTCAGGCCTAGGGACATGAATAATGAGCAGCAGATATATCACCTTGAAGACACGCAACTGGGGCTTACAGCGACGGCAGAGATCACCTTGGCTGGGCTCGGGGTCAATAGAGTGATGGATTTGAGCAAGGGGCCTCAAAAGCTAGTGGGACTAGGCCGAAGCTATCGAGCCGAAGCTGGCGCTAGGGGAAAGGACACTAAAGGTCTATTTAGAGTTCACGAATTTACCAAGGTCGAAATGTTCTGTTGGAGCAAACCGGATCATAGCGACAAAGTGCTGGAGCAGATAAAGGACTTACAGATCGAGATAATTGGGTCATTGGGTCTCTCTGCCAAAGTGCTGAATATGCCCGCTAACGATTTAGGGGCACCGGCTCACAAGAAGTACGACATCGAAGCATGGATGCCTGGTAGAGGGTCTTTCGGCGAAGTGACGAGCACTTCTAACTGTCTAGACTTTCAAAGCAGGCGCATGAACACCAAATTCAAGAACGAAGCTACGGGCAAGCTTGAATACGTCCATACGCTCAATGGTACCGCTATGGCTGTCCCGCGGGTCATCTTGGCACTGGTCGAAAACCTGTACAACCCTGCCGACAACACCATTAGAATTCCAGAGTGCTTAAGGGAGTTCATGGATGGTAAAGAGTACATAGAATGATTTTATAGAGTTAAACGTAGGACAGTCTTCTTTCTGAGCTTTGCATTTCCTTTACATATATATGTTCGCCCAAGAAGCGAAAAGTCAACGTTCATGTTAGCCTTAAGGAAAAAGGAACAAGAGTATACGATATTCAAGGGCGATGCTGGTGTTGGCTTTGAGTGATGCCCATATTCCTGATCGTGCAATTGTATGTGTCTCATCATGCATTTCAATTTCAACTCATTGAGCTTTACTAACCTGACTAGGATCTACCTCTTAAATTAAAGAAACTGTTAGGTGTGCCTAACAAGATATCTCAAGTCATACTACTGGGGAATTGCACCAAATCCTACGAGTTTCTAAAATTCGTCAACGAAATTTCTTCTAATGTGGTGATTGTACGCGGTGAGTACGATAATGGGCTGCTGCCATCCGGCAAGCAGAGTCGCACAAGGGAAAGTATACCGATCAATACCGTGGTCAAGCAAGCAGATTTCAAGATCGGCTGCTGCAGCGGGTATACCGTGGTTCCCAAAAATGATCCCTTGTCACTCCTGGCGTTAGCACGCCAATTGGATGTAGACATAATGCTATGGGGAGGTACACATAATGTGGAGGCATTTACGCTAGAGGGAAAGTTCTTCGTGAATCCTGGTAGCTGTACTGGTGCGTTTAACACAGATTGGCCCTTTAGTAGTGAGGATGAACAGCTAAATAAAACCAAACAGAAGGATACTAAAACTGGGCAAGATGAGGCTGAACGCGGGCCTGAACAGAGGGTTGAACAGGATACGGATCAGAAGACGGAGCAGAAGACGGAGCAGAAAATAGGGCAGCAAGCTGAAAAGGAGGTTGAAGAAGCTACCGAGCAGGAGGCCAAGCAAGAAATTAAGCAGGGATCCCAGGAGGATGAAACTGGAAAAGGGGAAAAGTTAGAAGAATCTAATGAGGAGGACCCAAAGAAAGATGATTTAGTTGAAGATGATTTGGAGCTCCCGGAACTTGAAATTGATGGATCCAACACTCCCAGCTTTTGTCTTTTGGATATTCAAGGATCCACATGTACGTTATACATCTACATCTACGTGGATGGAGAGGTAAAGGTGGATAAGGTTGTATATCAGAAGGAAAAGTAAGCAGCGCATGGTTATCGAGGCTGACATAAGTGTGGAGGTAATCCGTTCGAGAATGTAAAAGTCGTTGATTTAGCAATTTTGAGAAGTTACGTTACTAAAAACAAGAAGGTTACTATTGCCCTTTCATTAAATCGTTGAACTTCATGGTGTGAGCAGAGGACCCCTCGATGTCGTTTTTCAATCAAAGGTCGCAAATTTTTTATTGATACTGTTCCTGATATAACTTCCAGATATGTGAGCCTTAAAAGTCTCTGCTTTCCCTACTCTTATTTACGTACCTCGATATTTTTCTTTGGACAGATTTTTAAAATGAGAAACTATTACGATAAAGCGACTTAACAAATTCTTCTAAACTTGCAATATCTCTTCCTCCTGATTTAAAGAGTACTATTTTTAGGTAAGATATTGAAACTGAGAACGTCCAATTTTTATTTTATTCTATTTTTCAAGACAGATGGAATCAGATGTCGTCGTTCTTTTTATGATACATGCTAGTTGGTTTCTTTATTTTCCCTAATTTCAATAAATGATTCAGCAAGGAGCTGTTGTTAGCAAGAGCATACCGGCAATCACTGATGTTTCCACATTGCAACACTTGAATATTGTAATTATGATTTTTTGTCATTGTTGTCACATACGTATATAATGACAACCATTTATGGCATATAAAAAGCATCAAATCTTTTCACCTCTTCCCTTCCTCTCTCTATCACTTCTTTCAGTTCTACAAGGAAGTTCTTTCCTTATTACATGATGACTCTGAGTGCATTTGGCTCGAGTCGCGGCAGCTCTTTTGCTGTCTGCGGCGGTGTGGAAAAACTCACGCTACCTATACAACTTTGTCTGATTTTTGTAGGAACGATCTCTTGCACGATGTAACAAATCTAAACGATCAGTAGATCACTCTCGAAATCGTCCTCAGCACTTTTAGCGGTCTTTCGATGGGCAAAGTTCTTGGGATGCAATTCGTCCAGCTTCAACACTTTTTTCATGGCATAGGCGTCTTCGCCGTCCTGGTAATAGGAGCTCTCCACGCTGAGCACTTCAAACTCTAGAGTGTCTGCGTAGAGATGCAATGCTGCTCTGTTGGACTGTCTAACGTGCAAGGAAACGAATTGGGCGTCGTACACCTCCCTGAGGGCGAAAAGCGCCTGTCGCATCAGTTTCTCAGCAATTCCCATCCTTCTGTAGGTTCTCATCACACTGAGTGAAGTTATATGGCCATTAGATGGTTGGCCCTGTTGGTCTGGATCGTCGTTCATCTTAGCAAGCACGTATCCGACCAATTTTTCACCCGGAGCCAGATAATTTGGATCCAGCTTCACTTCTTGGCCCCTTCCATCTTCCAAACTCAACTGATCCATACTGTGCTCTTTTGCATCCACCGTGGTGGCCACAAAGGAAGCCTCTGGCCAGGATAAGATGTGATACATGTAGTATTTCAACATGTAGTTTTCGGGCAAATTGTGCAGGTTGGCATTCTGCATGCAAATGATGTCGTCAATGGTGGCTCTTCTAATAGTAATGGGCATGGTGACGGCCTTGATAAAATTTGCTGATTCGTTGTTATGCCGTTTTCCAAGTGGTGAGTTGTTACTCTAATGCTTTTCTCGACGCCGAAGTGGAAAAAATCGATGAACCTAATATATCCATCACTAAATAATGAAAGAGAAAAAGGTAAGAAACTGAAGGCTAGCCATGTCCCAAAGGATCATCCTTCCGAGTACATCTGATGACCGTGTCTATACGCCCAGTGATGGCTATGAATACACCATTGGACCCAAGCAGTCACTACCGAACGAGGCAAGTTCGGCACCGATACCTTCAAGAATATATTCAGAATCGTTGGTGTTTCGTAAGCAGGAAGTTTCACTATCTGCGATGGCCTTTCTTTTTCAAGAGATGGTTGCCATGATCCATAAGGCCAGTGGAACTGCCCAGGAGTTTGAAACAAAGCTCAATGGATACGGATACGGTATAGGGACGCGGCTGGTAGAATTGCTGAATTTGAGGAACTCTGTTCCTCCCAATTATTCCAAGAGCTCGACGTTTCTATCGAATTCTGCGAACACTCCTACCAGCGAATCTGGTACCACAGGTGGCACCGGCACCGGCACCGGCATCTCCTCGTCAGTCTCTGACCACACATACTCCCACCACGAAAACGGAGTTGAGTCACTAGCGGCTATCATAAACAACATGAGACCTAGAGATTTGAAAATATTAGATATTCTGCAATTTATCCATGGCACGATGTGGTCGTATCTCTTTGGACATGTCAGTGATGATTTGGTCAAATCCTCTGAAAGGGATAACGAGTACATGATTGTAGACAATCTACCCATGCTTACACAGTTCATACCAGCTGGTAGGTCTTGTGACTACTTTACCTGTGGGATCATTCAAGGTTTCTTGAACAGTGCAGAATTCCCCTGTCGCGTATCTGCACATTCCATGCGGCAAGGTGAGTTTGAGCAGAGGACCGTTTATCTGATTCAATTCGACAAGCACGTTCTCGAAAGGGACATTCTGAGATTTGGTTCCTAGATGATGGTTCTATTTTCTTTTTTCATTATTCATTCTGTATTGGCGTATACGGATCTATATAAAAGGTGACGCTTATCGACGCTTTTAACAAGTACAAACCACTTGTGAAGAGATCGGGACAGGAGATGCAAAGGAAACGGTTCAAGCTGGTCAAGGAAAATGAGACTATCAAGCCATTACATTCCAGATCCACTAATGTTAGGGCGCCACCTGCTGAAACCTTGGAGAAACCGCCCCAGTCATTAAAGAGGGCCTCGTCTGAAAGTTCAACTTCATCAAAGAGAAGGAAGAGAGAAAAACAACCGAGGCCAACTGAATCTTGCAGCACGGTATTTGATAATGATCACGTACAACTTAGATTCTTAGAGAGGGAGGAACTGTTGCCACGCGTGCCCTCTCCACCTCAGCGGCTAACGAAGATTGATGAAGAAGGAGATTCCTTACAGCTGGATGATTTTGATCAGCCGCCAGAGTCGACTTCGACACCAGTGTTGGCTCCAAGGGCAAGCCAGGGGCTTCACTACTCGTTCGAGCCTCAGATGTTTTATGACCGACCCATGGACGATTCTCCTTTGCAAAACAAATATTGTGAAAATCAATTATATCCATACGTCCAATATTTACCCATGGGATTTGTACCACAGTATCCTTTCCAACCAGTTGCTCAAATGGGTTGTCCACAACCGATGGGACCTTCCATGAGTCCTCCGGCGGGGTCTTCCGCGAGACCTCTGGTGGGACAAGCAGTGAACCTTCCTAACATGGTCCAACCCATGGGTGCTCCCATGGGTACTCCCATGGGAAGCCCTATGTTGGCTGATCCTTATTTTAGGGCGTATGGGTATGGGCCACCATTGTTTCAAATGGTACCGCAAACCAGCCAGAATTCAAGCTACAAGTCCAGCGGGGGGGAAGCTACATATCAAGGCAGTAATGAGAGTTCCGGGAAAAGGTGACTTGCTAGGAGGGCTGATGAGATTTATGTGGCCCTTGTAATTTTATATTTGGTATCTGGAATTGCGGTTTTACATATTTGCAAGAGTAGATGTAAAACCTAAGACATTTAATTGGCTTGACTACGTAATTGGCTTATAATCTGTGACTCAATCCTCAGTCAAATTCACATTGGGTTTGTGAAATGCTGATTGCAAGTTAATGCAAAGAGGGCTTCAATAATATCTGGCCATTTTTCTCATTTATCTGCAGCGGTGAAAAAGGATGTTGAAAAAAAACCAACGACAACTGCAGGATTTGAACCTGCGCGGGCAGTGCCCAAAAGATTTCTAATCTTTCGCCTTAACCACTCGGCCAAATTGTCATGATAAGGTTAACGAGACGATGGCAAAAATTGAAGCATTCCATTTGTAATAAGTCAGTTTTTTTCCTAAATTAAATGGGGATCATTATAAAACGAAAATTGCCAACTGTACTTTAAACGAAAGTTTCTTCACTCAAGGATGGATCGAAAAGCCGAATTCCAGACTAGTAAGAGGGATATGGGCATAACTGGGCATCCAAGCTCTAATAGTGATGTTCCTGCTCAAGTACTATTCATGGATTCCCAGAGGATGTCCTCTAAGGCAAATACGCGTCCACCCCCCTCGACATATTACCAGGTGGCAACACCAAAATCCCCTCATGAGTTGACATTTGCAGACGAGGAGGATGGCACTGGGAAGGGGGACAATCACGGTGTGCATGATGGGAGAATCACTGATGGTGGTTTGGAGGAACCTCACGTTACAGGCATGGGCACATCTTCTGGAGAATCGGAAGAGATAGAAAAGCTAAAATACGAGATGGCCAAGGCTGAAATACTGGACAAGTTGCATCTACATACTCTGATTGGCAATAAAGAAGTCCAGGGGATTCAGAAAGAGATTTGCAGAACCGATGCACAGATGAACTTGTTGAAGACGTTGCACGATGACGAGAAGCTATTAGATAAGATTGAAGCGTACCATGAGAGGCAGATTGAACTTAGAAAGAGGCAACTATTAGACGTTAACTCGTCTGGTTACTATGCGGACTATTCTTCGGGGTCTTTACTACCATCACCAGGTAGTTCAAGTAACGTACCACTTTCCGCTAGTAGCAACACTCCAGTCCACCACTACCATACGAGGAGTAAAAGTCACGGAAATCTTTCCGAAACAACACATTTGCGGCCTGCCAACCCCTCTGTAATGAACGTCAGAATGGCCGGATCCAAAACCATACCGCCTGGCGGCGGCGAAGAAGGACTACCCTTCAGACCTAACCAGATGAACATGCACCACAGGAGGAACTATAGTAGTACGTGCTTGACGAGCAATAGTGGCGTGGTGGGGAAAAACGAGCAAAACGAAGCCATTTTCAGGCGTTACGACGGCGTGTTAATAGTAATTACTTGTTCACACTGTGGGCGCAGTGGATTTACGTCTGCACAGGGTATAGTGAACCACGCCAGACTGAAGCACAACAAAACTTATTCGAGCCAGCCTTTGGCCGTGCTAAACAACCAGGTCCTTCTTCCCACAGAGAAGCAAAACCCGGAAGTGTTGGAAAAATTTAAAAAGTTAGGAAGAGATCTTCTGAAGGAATATTTACCCTCAGAATTAGCCATACCATCTATCAATAAAAGAGAAGGGAGCTCCAAGCATGGTCTGCCGAACCAACAACAACAGCAACAACAACAACAGCATGAACAGCGACGAGCGATGCCTGACTCCACAAGGCACTTGAAGGAAGCATACGCTAAAGAGGATTTCCAGGATTTGGTAGATATGGTGAATACGGCCCCACAGGACTTAGAAAATGTACTTAAGGAGTCGCCATTGAACTCAAGCACCGAGCCCAGTGAAAGCGAGCAGGAACCCAAATCACCAACTCCTCACCGGGCGTCATCGCCGCTCTCACCCTCGCGCGAGACATTGAAGAAGAACAACAAGAAGCGTAAGCAGGATCAAAATGAGGCGCTCAGGCTTTACAAGGATCGCATGAGACCTGCGGAAAAGAAAGCCAGACCAGACGTGCTCGCCCTCAGTGCTATACCTGAGCACGAAAAGCGGTCTTCACATTACAACTTGCGTGCTAAATCCAAGTTACGTGCCCATGCCAATAGATTCGACTAGGCTACACTAGCGCTCTATGTACTTATCATATAATGTTTTATCATGCAATGACATCTTCTTGCTCTTGGGTGCGCAACATTTTCAGAAAGTCCCCAATTAAGAAAAGACAAGACAAAAAGGTCAATCCTGCATCAAGGAGTCGATCCATGCAGGACCGATCCTAATGCTGCGTTCCAAGATTCGGTACGGGTGGCGCCTCCTACAGAGGCGTTCACTCGCCTCCAGAAGTACTGTTTATCAGCCTTGGTTTTACGCATCTGATGTGCCCAAGAGCAAACCTTACGCCCCGGACTACAAACCCAAGAATCTACCACAGAGGTTTGTGAGATTTGGTCAAGACGATTGCCAAAGATTGGAAGCAGCTTACCAGCGGTGGGTCATCAACCAAGATGAATCCTTCATGGTTCCAGTGAACGAGGATTTGCTGTTCGAGGTCAGTCTACTTAAAATGGAGTTGTGCCCTACTTATTGGAAGGCACCCACTTACGAAGTACGACGTGGACTCTGGTTTGATTCTCTAGATAGACCCTTGACGGCTGAATTGACCCTAGAGCTAGAGAACCATTACGAAAAGATGGATTTCGACACAAAGGGACCGCAGAGAGATGTCTTTAAACTCCGAAGAGACTACGAAGCGGGAAACATGGTGATATTTGTCGACAAGCGTACTGCATATATTTTACCAGACATGGATGGAGGTGATTTACAATTGAGTCTCATTAGAGCAAATGTTGCCCCATCGCTATCCTTGAAAGGTACGAAAGTAATACGAGGAGAATCCAAAAATGACGGCGAAGATAGCACCAATGAAAAACCTAAAGCCAGTCAACTGGGCAAGCTTTCGGATTTGATCACTTGGGAATTACCAAATCTACTGGGAAACAATGAAATTGAGAGCAAGGACTTTGAAAACCAAAAGGAGAACGAGATTTTGGCCAAAGAACTTGAATCTGATTACAATAATCGTCCCTCAAACGCTCGCAATGTGAAACATCTGGTGCTATGCGTGCATGGTATTGGCCAAACCCTGGGGAAGAAATATGAGTACGTAAATTTCG
Source organism: Zygosaccharomyces kombuchaensis (assembly GCA_003705955.2). NCBI lineage: Eukaryota > Fungi > Ascomycota > Saccharomycetes > Saccharomycetales > Saccharomycetaceae > Zygosaccharomyces > Zygosaccharomyces kombuchaensis. The sequence continues at coordinate 24,480 of PPJZ02000011.1, forward strand.
CACACACAATTAACCAGTTGCGTACCAACATGAAAAAAGTATACGATGAGTCGCCCTCCTTGAAAAAATTGAATCAGGAAAATGGGCTTGATGATTGGAAATCAAACTGCAACGTGCAAGTGTTACCCATCACTTGGAGACACGAAATTGGATTCAAAACGGATGCTACCGAGGATAATCTTGAAAATCCAAATCTACCGACTTTGGCCAACATTACGGTCAATGGCGTGCTTGGATTGAGAAGACTATTGGGTGATGTCGCATTGGACATTCTGCTTTATAGCGAGCCCTATTACAGGGAAAAGATCAGAACTGAAGTTACACGACAATTAAACGACATGTACCACCAATTCCAAGAGCGTACGCAAGCGTTTGACGGTGAAGTGCATTTCATTGGTCACTCTTTAGGGAGTTTAATCCTTTGGGATATTTTGTGCCAGCAACATAAATATAAACTGGATTTCGACGTCAAGAACTATTTTTGCGTGGGATCACCAATCGGTGTCTTTAAATTAATCCAAAGGACCAAGATCGATAGTGCCATCGACGGCGAAAGTTTACACAAAGAGCAGCCTGCCTGTAAAGATTTTTACAACCTTTTCCATGTGTGCGATCCAATTGCCTATCGGTTGGAGCCGCTAGTAGATATCCGGATGTCGCAATACGAGCAATGTTACCTTACGCACTGGTCGGGGGAGGGCATTGCCTCCAGGATGCTCGAGATTGGTGAGAACCTATGGAAGGATAAAAGTGGCAAACTGGAGAAGCGGGACCGCCGAAAAGAAAAATTGGATCCGGCTCTCAAATCAAAATTGCTTGAATTCAACTACAGGGGGCGCCTTGACTACTCACTACCCCCTGGGTTTCTCGAAGTGGACTTCATTTCAGCTACAAAGGCACACATATCATATTTTGAAGATGTGGACATTGCAAATTTTATATTAAAAGAGACACTGCGCCTGCATAAATAAAAAAGAAGTTTTATTGGCCAGAATGCTGCTCAAGGCTTCCTGGAAAATGGCAACGACACAAATTCCAATAAGCGCTACTCAGAACTACCAAATAATTCTAATGGGAAACAAAAGATTAATGATAGCCGTACAAATGGGTTCCTCCTTAAAAGGCCATGCTACATAAAATCAGTTGATCATCAAGGATTGAAGCGGATTCCATTTGCATTTTTTATTGACCAGTATTATACCATTGTTTTTCATCACCATTAACGAAGAAGCACTCCACAAACCTTCAATAACCCTTGAAGAAGAAGAAGAAGAGAGAACCATTACGTCTTGGAAAAAACCTTCCAGAAGTGATTAAAAAGAATTGTTGTACAATGCCTAGATCTCGCTCAGCAGCTCTTCCGGTTGTATTATTGGCATCGATTATTCCACGAATACATTCTCTACCTTTGGTCTACCGTGGGGTCTCCAATGACAGGCAAAACCATTCTTCGCAATCTCATCCAATGGAATACAAGGACAGAACTACTTATATGATCATTTCTGCCTGCCTAGTTCTGATGGGTGGTGTATTCGCAGGGCTTACACTTGGTCTCATGGGTCAAGATGAAGTGTATCTCAAAGTTATCAGTACTTCGGGTTCCCCCAAGGAGCGCAGACTTGCAAATAAAGTGCTTTCGTTAATATCTCGTGGTAAGCACTGGCTATTAGTGACATTGCTGCTGTCAAATGTGATAACTAATGAGACGTTGCCGATCGTGCTGGATCGGTGTCTTGGTGGTGGATGGCAGGCAGTTGCGTCTTCTACCGTCTTAATCGTCATATTTGGGGAGGTCATTCCCCAGAGTGTTTGTGTGAAGTATGGATTAGAAATTGGTGCCTTTTTTACTCCGTTCGTGAGAGTGCTCATGTATGTTATGTTCCCCGTCGCTTATCCCGTGGCAGTTCTTCTAGATTACATCTTGGGGGAGGACCATGGGACCATGTACAAAAAGTCTGGGCTCAAAACATTGGTCACATTGCATCGTACCATGGGGGTCGAAAGACTGACCCAAGACGAAGTAACCATCATTTCAGCTGTGCTGGATTTAAAGGAAAAGCAGGTTCAAGAGATTATGACACCGATTGAAAACGTCTTCACGATGAGCGCTGATCGCGTACTTGATGAAAAGACGGTGGGAGAGATATTTGACTCTGGATTTTCACGTATTCCAATTTATTTGCCCAACGAACCAACTAATTTCATTGGTATGCTTTTGGTTAGGGTGTTAATCTCTTACGATCCAGAGGATGCACTACCTGTGTCACATTTCCCCTTGGCTACTTTACCAGAGACGGATCCCAAGACTTCTTGTCTGAATATTTTGAACTACTTCCAAGAGGGCAAATCTCACATGTGCGTGGTGAGCAAAGATTTGGGATCGGCAACAGGTGCCATCGGTGTGTTGACTTTGGAGGATGTCATAGAGGAATTGATTGGGGAGGAGATTGTGGATGAATCCGATGTGTTTGTGGACATCCATCAACGTACTATACGTGAACAACCTGGTCCATTGAGCAAGCGCCACATCACCTCGTATTTACACCGTCTTTACACGAGCTCCAATAAGCGCGCTTCCACAGAGCTACATGAAGGTGAGTCTCAAGCCTTGCTCAATAACGGGGATTCGGGGGCGAATTCTTTACCGTTGTCGCCTACCGCTTCTCATAGGGAGGGCGCTCAGAATTTGCGTCTGTCGTCTCCGCCACCTGGAAGCGACATACAGACGCCCCTAGTGTTACCCTCAAACCCTGCTGCTAATCCGCTGGATGTCAACAAGCCCTTTGTTACCATCAAGAGACCCAACCCCTCTCTAAAAACAAGGGCCTCCTCGCTTTACGGCACAATGAAAAAACCCGCCAGGTCTGGTATGAAGGGGAATGGCACTGACTCACATCAGGGTGAACAGCATTCGAAGGTAAAACAATCTCCTACAGAAGATGAAGCTATCGAGAGCCATGTGGAGGCGGCAAACAAGGCCAGAGAATTTACGGAAAGGACCGGAACTCCCATGCAGGTCACTACGAATTTGGGAACCAACGAGAATAGTCCCCATCCCACGACTGATAGCCTGGACGCTCACGACAAGCCAGAGAATGCTTTAGTCTCCTCTTCGTACAAATCCACAAACCATGGTATAGTAGAGTCCATCATTACGGTGAAAGGGGTGCCTAAAACAATTATCGAGCCTGCGAAGAACTGGGATCAGAACTCAAGACCCAGCGAACAGAACGACTTCGGAGATCAATTGGAACCTAAGCTAATCGCCGATGGCGATGCCAATATCGACGCCAATACCAATAATGATGCCAATGGCGATGTCAATAGCGATTCCAATGCCGGCACTAGTACCAACAGCTCCAATGCCAACAATTCCGATGCCAGCAACTCGAATGCCAGCAATGCCAAGAACTCTAAGACAAACCCGCTCAAGAACAAGCAGACTAATGGCAAGGCAAAAGGGAAGAAGAAGAAGAAATCTCAGAGGAATTATTAGAACTCATAAAGATAAATAAATATTTAAATACTTATTCCATTTACTTTATTATACGCTTTTTGAAGGTTCGTACAAAATAGAAAACGATGGTATTGGGGAACCCCGGGGTAGAAGGGAAAGAATTTCGAAGAATAGAAAACAATTTTAGAATCAGACAAATAAAGATTTAATACCAACTCATGCAGAGGGCCCGAGGGTACCAAGGAAGTTTGGTTCAGATTTGCAGAAGCTACTTTTAGTCAGTCACCCTTTTCGTTGTATTTTTTTTCTCTTCCTCCTTAATTCCTGGAAACTTTGCTTTTAATTTAGCAAGAACTGCTGAAGCATCGAACGATCAAGGAAACTTCGTTTCCAATATCGATTCATATATCAAGCGTAGTCGATGCCACACGATTCTGATAGTAATCATACACCCTCTCCGGAGGCTGGCCACGACCTGGGCTCTCCCGCGTCTAATTCGTCGCTATTTGCTAGAAGGAAATTAGGCAAGGGGTTTGCCAAACTGTTCGGAAACACCGGAAAACTGATCAACGATTCCTCTAGACACTTAGGCAGTCACCATGGAGCACCTCCAAATGTTTCCAGCTCTCCCGCGTCACCTATGAGTGTGTCTGAGACGCCGATGTCTCCATTGCATAGTTCAAATGGCGAATATTTTGTGCAGGGCACACCCAGGTCTAACAATAGCAGGTCGTCAACCAGAGGTGATGGCAAGCCCACCAGTAGAGATTCTACACCGATCCGCTTGGGCGAAGATAGTACAATTGCTACTACAAGCAACCCGTTCAGTCGCCATTTGCACAATCCTCGTAACTACACGGATCAAATGCCAATATCGTCTGGAGAGTTTTCGCACTTGCACCCAGTGGAGATTTTGCAGAAGCAGATCGAAAGCCATCAAGAGCTTAGCCGTAGCAAGAATGACAGTTCTTCCAGTGTAGACCAGTTGAACACCATTCAGAGCGGCGGATCGTCGCATGAACTCCAGAAGCGAAAGTCACTTAAATTGAAGAGATTTTTTAAAAAGATCCAAGGGGAGCCAGCTCAAACTCAGCTGAAACCATCTCAACCCTCTCATCGTCAGCAACAACCGCAACACCAGCAGGCCATCAACGAAATTCATGGTATTTACGTGAGGACTGATCAGTCAGATTCACGTAACAAGGCCATTTATGAGACGGATAACGCTCATGAGTTGATTGAGAAGTACGGCATGCCTGGAAAGCAATTAGGTGAGGGTGCCTCCGGTTTCGTTTCGGTGGTGGAAAGAACCGATGGCAAGAAATTTGCCGTCAAGATGTTTAGAGTACGTGAGGGTGCCTCCAGGCATTCGCAGAAGTCTTTCTCCAAAAAAGTGACAGCTGAGTTTTGTGTGGGGTCCACCCTGCACCAACAGAACATCATTGAGACCCTGGACATGTTGCAAGAGGGCGAGACGTTCTTGGTGGTCATGGAATATGCACCCTTTGATTTCTTCACGTTGGTAATGAGCGATATGATGACCAGACATGAGGTGGAGTGTTATTTGAGACAGATTTGTAATGGGGTTGCGTATCTGCACAAAATGGGCCTTGCTCATCGTGATTTGAAATTGGACAACTGTGTCGTGAATAACCGCGGCATACTGAAGTTAATTGATTTTGGTAGCGCAGTTGTGTTTAAATATCCTTTTGAACAAGACATAACACCTGCTCGTGGGATTGTTGGTTCAGACCCTTACTTGGCGCCAGAACTTTTGGTTGAATCCTCCTATGATCCAAGACCAGCAGATATTTGGTCCATCGCCATAATGTACTATTGCATGGTCTTGAGAAGATTTCCTTGGAAGGCACCCCGCCAAAGCTATAACTCATTCCGAATGTTCTGTGAACAGCCGGAGTCGGAGAAGGACCCCGTTAGGGGCACCTACAAAATTTTGAAACTTTTACCGAGCTCATCGCGAAACTTGATTGGATCTATGTTGGAATTAGACCCCAAGAAACGTATTCTCATGGATGCCGTGTTGCAGGACAAGTGGCTACAGGGTATCGAGATATGTGAAATGGATCCTGAAGGAAATGTGATAAATCCGCCAGCAACGCATAAACACCACCTAATCACAGAGACTGAATTGAACGAGCTTACGAAAAGACGAGAAGAGGAGGCCAGGGAGAAGAAAAATCAAGCCCGCGTGGAGAATGAGCGTCGTCAGCACCACCATCGCCACCATCACCAAGCTACCGTCGAGGGCAAATCAGGAGAACACGTAGAAAATGTTTTGGATAAGGGCCCCAATGCACACTCAAAAGCGCACGCTGACGATGAAAAGAAGGAGGGACTGGCCGAAAAATCGCAGGACGACAACCATTCACAGATTTTACTAGGCACCGCACAAGAGCCTAAAATGGTGGCATCGCCGGCCAGTGTAATCGATTGAACGATAGTAACACTATTAATTAGCGGTAACTCATATAATGGTTTATTTTGTGCCTTAGTTCCATGTAGATCGAGTAATTTATCATCTTTTCTTTTCAAGGCATTTTTGGGCATATACATACATTCGCTATCACTACGAACTCTTATTACCAACCGTGCTCAAACAGCATGGATATAGACTCACCGTTGTGGACCCTTCTAATAGCCTCTGCGAAAACCCTTGAAACATCAATAATTTCCACTTTATCCTTGCCTAAATACTCTACCGTCTCCTGTTGAGGGACTGTGTTGGAGACGATCAATTTGTCGATGGCACTTTGGCGGATCCTAGATAATGCATCTCCGGAAAATATTCCATGAGTGACCATTGCGTAAACTTTCGAGGCACCTTGATCTTTCAAAAGCTTTGCCGCGCGCGTGATGGTGTAAGAGGTATCTACCAAGTCATCCACGATGATGCAAACCTTATTCCTTACGTCGCCCACTAGCATGGTCGTTTGTACGTATTTGGAAAGGGAATGGTGCATTTGAGCAGAGCGCAAGTTGGTGATGAGTGGTTTCGTATTGGCGGCAAGAGTTCCACCAGAAGTCAGTGTGGCACTTGGAGGTCCCTTGAGCAACTGTGATCTTCTCTCCTTATGAATGAGGGCAAAGGACAATTCCAAGGCGTCTGCAAGAGCAGTAGCTCTCTTGGCCCCACCTGCATCAGGGGAAACAATGACGGCTTCTTTGTAATTGGGTATACACATCTGGATGTGCTTTTGGGCTAGTGGTTTACAATACAAGTTGTCCACTGGTATGTCAAAAAACCCTTGGAATTGCGGATCATGCAGATCCATGGTGATGACGTGGTCTGCACCGGCAGTGGTTAACAAATTGGCAATCAAAGTGCCCGCTTGAGCCACCCAAAGCTTATACCCTGCGTTTTGGGCGTTGAACAATTCGCCAGCATCCGTATTTGTAGAGCCTCCTTCCTTACCATCTGGGATAATCGGGATACGAGAAAATGAAGTAGACTTCTTGATTTCTCCACATGAAGACTTAGACCCTTCGGACTCGCCCCTGGACCGTATGGAACTTTCAGCACTTTCAAATGGACTCTCGGCTCCTGGTTTTCTAGTGGTCAGCCCAGATGTCAACGTCCTGCTAGTCTCGCTAGAAGTAAAATCACTAGTTCTGGATATCAATGGAGCTCCCTCGTTGGTGTAAGGGATATCTGGTTGCCTGGAATAACAAAAGTAAGGCATCACTGCTGCCACCCTGGAGGCACTCGCAGTTTTACACGCACTGATTAGAATCAACAGCTCCATAAAAGTATCGTTAACATGGCCACATCCGCTTTGAATCACATAAACGTCCTTTTCACGAACAGAATCACCCACACTGACACTGGTCTCACCATTGGAAAATTTACCCATCTCTACTTTAGAACTGTGGATAGCCAAGTTGTCGCAGATCATCTTGACCAAAGCAGGGTGAGAATCCCCACCAAATATCACAATTTCACCCATTTTAGAGACACTTTTGGTCTGATTTTCTTGAGACGATGAGTTTGAATTACGTCAAAATTTTTTAAAAGTCCAATACGCTTAAGAAAAGTAATTGCAACACCTGCCTACTGGAAAAAGTTTGTTGCAGGTAGTCAGGAAGTAGTTTTGTCTTATCAATAAGTGCTACATCGTGGTTCGGAGGGCTGAAAAATTTTCAAGGGTTGCCTTTGAAGATTCAATTGGAGAGCTCTGGCGAAAGTATGATTAACGCAATATTCATTTACTCTTCTCGAGGGGAGCTCATAGTGTCGAAGCTATTCAACAATTCCTTAAAGAGGTCAATTAGTGATATTTTTAGAATTCAAGTCATCAATAATTTGGATGTGCGGTCGCCGATTTTGACTCTAGGATCAACTACTTTCCACCACATAAGGTCTAGTGGTAGCGATAGCCTCTGGATGGTAGCTGTGAGCAGGACTAACGCCAATAGTGGTGCCATTTGGGAGTTTCTTTACAAACTGAATGCTATTTTGGATGCTTATGGGCTCACCAGGGAGGAAAAACTAAAGGAAGACTTTATGATATGTTATGAGATTTTAGACGTTGTATTTGGGGCAGGAGGTATACCAGTGGACACGGAACTGGGATCTGTAACGTCCAAACTATCTGTAAAGCCTCCTAAAAATGCAGGTGCCTCTGGTGAATCGAAGGTTGTAGGAAGCTTCCCCGGTTCTAATATAAGCGCTCCCAACCTATCAATGCCCAAATTTTTGACACGAAATAGTAGGTCAATGTCTCAAGATTTGGGTAACAACTATCCATCTAGTTTTCCCTGGAGACCTAATGGAATCAAATACAAAAAGAACGAAGTATTCCTGTACGTGAACGAAAAGATAAGTATCCTAGTATCTCGAGACGGGTCCATTCTTAAGGCCTACGTCGATGGAACAGTCGATATGACTACTCAACTGAGTGGGACGCCAATCTGTCAATTCGGACTCAATGAATCGCTGAGTGTAGAGTTTGGCGAGTCCCTCTGGCAGGATACGGAACAATTTTCCAATAACAAGGCAATTCCCCGAGCTGCAGCTGGAAGTGTCCTGCTAGAGGATTGCAAATTCCATCAATGCGTCTCGCTGGATAAATTCAACAGAGACAGGGTGATCAAATTTGTGCCACCTGATGGAAACATGGAATTGATGAAGTATTGCGTTCGCGATAACTTAAACCTACCGTTTAAAATCACGCCCATAGTCACAAATTGCGGGACCACTGTGGAATACAGGGTGACGCTCAAGTCGTTGTTCCCCAATAAATTAACAGCCAAGGACGTCGCATTACACATTCCAGTACCACCAGGTACGCTAGACTGCAAGATCAACACCTCGAATGGTAAATGCAGATTCGTGCCAGAGGAAAATGCTATGATTTGGAAATTCAGCAAGTACGGTGGTCTTACTGAAAATACGCTGAGTGCCGTGACCGTACCTACGAGCGATACGACCCAGTTAACCCTCCAACAATGGCCCAGACCGCCCATGTCGCTCGATTTCGAGATCGTTATGTTCAGCAACTCCGGCCTGGTGGTACGTTATTTCAGGGTGTTAGACAAGGACGAAAAGTACCGTGTGGTGAAATGGATTAAGTACATCTCGCGGTCTGGATGCTATGAAGTAAGGTATTGAGTATAACTGTGTCATCACGTGTGTCTGTGTCTGTGTAATGATAAACCCTTGTATAAAGCGTTAAAGTTTAAGGATATACCTTCCTTTCAAGTTTTAAAGCATGAACGATAAAGCGAAGCTTTGGCGATGTTGAGGCTTGGACTGGGAGTAACCAAGTATGATGTATTGCCCTATATAATGCTACCCCGCACTTTATTTCAACAACAGTGTCGGTCCCTTTTAAGACCAGCGATGCCTTTGGCACTTAGTAGAAACTACTACCATCGGCTCAATTTGCGAAGAACAGAAACACTGAATAGTGTGGGTAGGCATAATGACTTTGTCTCCAGAGTTTCAATTAGAAATTTCCATTACAGCAACATCAAACGCAGCCGATACCCCTTTGGTGACCAACCTCCTTTCAGAGCGTTTAGAATATCTCCTCTGGTACTTTTCTTTGCTGGCGTGGGTACGTTGACTTTTTTCTTCTTACTTCTCCCCTTTCTGCTCACTTTCTTCCTACCTCTATTCCTGGCTGGTGTCAGCATCTTCCAGTTTCGCAAGTGGAAGAATAATACCCTGTTTGAACAGCTATTAAATGGCTTGAAAAGAAGTCAGATGCGTCTTAACTCGCAAACGTTGAATGCCATGTACGTCAAATCGGTTAGCAGATTTTTCAACGCTGCTGAAAACCCCAACGCTGGAGTATTTGAAGAACTCTTTAAAGGTGTGGACGTCAAAATGAAAAACGACGGTATTTGGCCCAGTGGATCAAGTTTAGCTGAAGCTGACAGGATGACCTCGTTTGTGGAGAGCCGTGTAATGGAGGCTATTAAAAACGATGAACAAGGTATCAGGTCGTTCTTTTTGGGACAAGATGTCTCTAATTGGATCAAAGAAGGTTACGAGTTTGAATTGGATACCAAGAAGTGTAGAACGCTAGTTCGTGGATTTAAGCATGAAATTATCTTTATGGTAATATATCCCTTGTATTTAAAAGCGTTAAACCGACCAAGGAAGCATTTAGCAGATGTGTCTGTTGCCGTCTTGCAAGGCCATATAGGTGACGAAAAAAGCTTTGATTTTTTCCTCACGCAAACGAGGATGATTAGAGAGAATGTCCCATGCAAGATGGCCATTACGGTGAGTTCTGTAGGTAGCCTCCTGCCCAAACAATTTGTCATCGTAGGTGGGGGTCAATCGGAGAAATTCTGGTCCAAGTATGATGTCCAGGATAGGTCTGACGGCCATACCGAGTACACAGTCAGAGGTAAAGACTAGTTATTTTATCATATTTATTGTATATACGGAGTGGTCATGTGATGGAAGTATTCATCACTGTTGAAGACAGTTTGAGCATTGAAGAATACAAACACTATTGCACAGGAGTTAGGGTAAATGACCTGAGGATGCCATCAGATTTGAATGAAATCTTTGAGACCTGGCTAGCATCGAGACGAATTGTGGCCAAGCAACACAGGCCTTACCTTTGCTTTGACAGCTGGGTTTTAGCTGCCAAGGGCTCCGCCGTGTTGAGCAATGGCTTCAAAGTAAGGCATTACCTGTATGATCAACAGCTGAATCAGGGAGAATTTTCCCTCAAAGCTATTGAAACCATCGAACACTTTTTGCACGAATTGGATCGGTATTCCCTTGTGAGGACAGACAGCAGCGGATTTGTGAACAAAGTAAAAGATGAATGCGACAAGTTTGAGCCCATCTGGTCAGATGTCCTGTACATGAATCCAGCTGACAAATTAGTACCCCCAGCAGAAATGTTACTTGTGGACCATGGTTTACCAAAGACTGAAGAAGTGTTTTTAACACCTTATGCTCACCAGAGCTTGGGGTTTAAAAATAACCTGGCATGTGTTTATAGAAAATGGCTCTTCATCGCGGACAAAGACGTGGTGGAAATCCATGATCTGAATTGCTTGCTGTTAGAAAAGAACCAATGGAAGGAGATTAAGCTCTGCATTTCTTTGAAGTCTTGCAAGAACTATGCTAAATTCCAAGCAGATAGAGAACTGGACAAAGAAAATATAGAGCTGCTGTTTATGGAGAACAATTTCCAAGTGAATTTTATGAAAATCACTAGATTTTTTGGGAACGACGTTTTGATCTGTTGTTTAGACGGGGGGGTGGTGGTAATTTATGAGATGGACACGATTCTTACTACTGTAGAACATGTTTCAAAAAATAAGAAAATGCAAAGAAAATCATTTTTAAGGCCGCTGCCACTGCATATTCTAAAAACTGCGGACAGCTGTTGGAGTGTGGATGCATTGGACGAAGGTCCCTTAACTTACTTAGCTGCAGGCCACAACGGGCCCGGTGTCACTATTTTTGCTTTCCACCAAGATCATAAATCTTTGCAACCGGTCGATACCTGCGAGATATCATCCTTTCACAACGTACCAAGTTTGAATTTTGATCCGAAGTCGAAGGATAAAAATGGGTATATCACGCTGGCGTTTTGCTCAATTTATGGTAATGTAACTACTATGAAATTAAAATTCGACCCTGTCGATGAAAGGATACGTGTGCGAGTCTTAGATTCGCAATTCTTCGCATCGTTTTGCTGGACTGTAACGCCTTTGAGCAAAAGCGATTTTTTGAAAGTGCCAGAGTTCGAATTTTTGAATCTAAGTTATCAAACCAGTTTTAAGCGGTCAATCCTCTATTCTGTAGCTCAAGACAGCCTAATCTTGGGTTGCCATCCACCAAGTGTGTATTGCTCTGGTGAACTTGGCATAGGAGGCCTCACCACACAGATACCAGTACCCGTAGTGCCACTCGAGTGGGGTTGCGAAAATGGGATTACAAATGCTCTACTAAATCTAAGATTCACATCATTCGATAAGATGGGGACTACTACCAAGTCTCATCTCAAACCAGACGGTGCATCAAGCGTAATATCCGGATATGGTCCTCTTTTTAGGCTAACTAAGGATTCAGGTCCGAATTTGGCGGACAGAGTTTCCATGGATGCACCAGCAGATAACTGCAGACATTTTTACATGTTTGAAAGCTCATCGTTGCAGACCGAGCATCTCAACGATGACGCATTCAAGAAGTATGAGAGTATACGATTGGGAAGCGCCTACTCCCATGGAGCAGAAGTTTCAAATTGTCCCAATTACAAAGTCTGGTCTGAGAACAAAGAAGAAAAGGAAAATAATGAAGTATTTGGCCCTCATCTACTAGAAGAAATGCGCCATTTAAAATTGCGAAGGCATCGAGATAGGAAAGTAGCGATTTGTTCACCCACAGAATCTCAGCCAGTGTCTCTCTCAGCACTCTGTGGGTTCACACTATCTCAGTCTTTGAATGAGCCAGTGGAAGATTCCCTGCAAGGTGTATTATCCACTAGCGATATGACGGGAAATCCGCGCCAAGAACCGTTCCCAGTGGATGGGTTACTTGCCGCCGGCCACATTGAAGAACAGCCCAAGTGGGCCTTGCATAATCACGTCAGGAAAGTACGTCACCTTCTAACCTTGGTCGAACCGGGCTCCACCGGTTCGCCAAGTGGCTACCATCTTTCAGAGCTTAACGACAGTTTTTTCTTTATCACAACTGCCCATCACATCTATTTGGTCAAGGCCCACCCACTCATCGTCACGTCTTTCACTAAGGACAGGATATTTCCCGTTAGTAGGATTACCCTTTGTTCTTGCCACGAGCTGCTTATGGCCCTAGACAGAATTAACCTGGTCTGTCACATCAAAGAGCTCAACTGCATGGTAGTGGCATCTCAGGTCGGTCTAATATCGCTGCTAAGATTGACAGAATACAACGGCATTTTTTCGTTCAGGCAGGAATATGTCTTGGGGTGGAATACACAAACCTCAGAGGATCCTAATGCAGAGTGCATTCTTTCTCATACAAATCCGGGTAGCAACTGTCGCTATTGCGGCATCGACGACGTGGCCCTGCCCTTTTACCACATTGTAGGACTCGATTACAGTTACGTTCCCGCGAATAAATTAAATCGCAGAAGATCCTATGCGCTGCTGTATGTTCTTTCAAGGAATTCCCTACGCAGAGTAAAAATAGAGCCATCGTGGGACTCACTCTTGAGATGAAATGGAAGCCATTTACCATGCAACCTGGCGGCCACATTGCTTCTATTCCAATATGCTCCTGTGTCACGTGAAATTTTGGTTTTTAGAATTTTGTGTTAAACTAGAGTAAACAAAACTCTAAACCTTTTCTTATACTTCTCATCAACATTAATTGGAGCTGTAAAAAAATAGTGTTTCCGATCATCGCCTGAGCAAATTAGCTAGTTGGTATTGTTGGGAATTGTACTATAAGTGCACTGAATACCTCTTGTAGTTTTTTCTCGCTCGGTCCAGTTTTTCCCTAATCATATTTATGAAGTGGATATCTTCACAGGAGCATGTCCAAACGCTTGAGCATATACCCTGCTGAAAACAAAAAAGGTAGACAACACTTGGCGTTCACAGATGATTCAGAGGACGAAAAAATTAGTGTTCCACCCACACTGAGCAATTTTGGCTCAGCATTACTTTCAGAAAAAGAGAATGATCCTCTTGGGCATTTGACTCGAGACAAGTCTAGATCCGACTCTTTGCCTACTGAAAATTATTTCAATAACCATACTGCTGGTCACACGTATGCGTCTACTCACTCGGGGGAACCTTCGCAATCGACGCTTTTTGCCCAATACAAGAACAACCAGCAGCCAAGTATGACTACGATCAATGCCACACAGACAGAGGAGAGGAACAACGGTGATTTTGAGAGCAGTTTTCGCAAGATTAAAAGCATGCAGCAATCAATGAGGGAAGAATTGACTTCGAGACATGCTGAGAGACGGAGTAGAAGGTTTTTGAACAGTGGAAGAATAGGTGTTTTGGGTCCGGCAAAGAGAGCTTCTTCTTACAACGAAGGGTCTAGTGGAGCATCGATATTTACGGATGATAGTAATCGAGAGGAATTGCCGGAGGCAAGGACACCTTTGTCAAACATCGAGTTCGGTAATTTAAACCCTGTACAGTATTTGAAAAAACATAATTTACCTACCAGCGAACTGCCGAGAATATCAAGGTTATATTTTGAAAAGCAGAAAGGTGAAAATTTGCAAGCCGCCAGGTTGAAGCACGTTTTCCCGAGGGAGAACCTAAGTGGCGGTAGAAAGTCTCCTCTTTTCTCGAAGAGAGAGAATTCATCATCTGCACTTGTACAACCAAGGCGTAAATTGTCAGACACATCTTTGACGTCTGCAGCGAATGGTAATTTCCATAAAGCTTTGTCATCACCCGTGGTATCATCCACTTCACCAAGAAATGCATTTTCGGGTAAGCCAAATTCATCGTCATCACAACGCAAAGAGTATGCCCATTTTCATCACAGTAATACCTTTAGTCAAACACATAGAAAGAGAGAGGCTCTTGCTAACATCGATGCCAACAGGAACAACGACCAAAGTTATTTCCAAGAGGCTAAACGATTCAAACCTTTACGGAATTATGATCATCCAATCTCAATGGATAAAAGCGCCTCAGATGCATCAGCACCATCAGAATTTCAACAATCTCAAGGGGGAGAATTTCACCATAGGGACCCGCCTAAGCCGCCAGTCGTAAAACGAGTTGAAATTGTGGAGCCCAAGATGAAGACTGATAGTGATGGTGTCGCACAGACAAAGAGAAATATTGTAACGGTGAACGACGTTGAATACGAAAAGGTCGAGTTGTTGGGGAGAGGTGGATCGTCTAAAGTTTACAAAGTGAAAGACAGTGGGAACAAAATTTATGCGTTGAAAAGAGTTGTCTTCGATGAATTTGACGATTCCAGTGTTGACGGATTCAAAGGCGAGATTGAACTGTTAAATAAATTGAAAGATCAGATAAGAGTGGTCAAATTATTAGATTACGAGATGGAACACGGTATCTTGTATTTAGTTATGGAATGTGGTGATCATGATCTGTCCCAGATTTTAAATCAAAGGGCCGGTATGCCCCTGGACATTGAATTTGTGCGATATCACGCCAGAGAGATGCTCAGGTGCGTGAAAGTGGTACATGATGCTGGAATAGTTCATTCAGATTTGAAACCAGCCAATTTTGTCCTTGTTAAAGGAGTTTTAAAGATCATCGATTTTGGTATTGCAAATGCGGTGCCAGATCATACTGTGAATATCTATCGTGAGACCCAAATAGGTACCCCAAACTACATGGCACCTGAAGCGCTGGTCGCAATGAACTACACCCAAGGTGATGGCAAATATCAACAACAAAACAGGTGGAAAGTGGGGAAACCTTCTGATGTATGGTCGTGTGGATGCATAATTTATCAAATGATTTATGGTCGACCACCTTATGGTGGTTTCCAAGGCCAAAATAGACTTTTGGCTATCATGAACCCAGAAGTGAAAATTATCTTTTCTGAAAAAACCGCTAACGAAGAAACGGTACCTCGTTCCGTTTTAGACACTATGAAAGCATGTCTCTTAAGAAACCCAGCAAAACGATGGACAGTCGATGAAGTTCTTGAGAGCCCCTTCTTGAAACCAGTGATGGTTACATCCTTCTTTATTCGTGATCTGATCAAGAACGCTGTCAGGTACGGAGCAGATCAAAAGGAAGTCTCGCAGGAAAAGGTGGAAGAACTCGCTGACGATGTACTAAATAGATTAGCAGATATTAGACTATAGCTGCTTTTGAAAATTTGTAATTGGGATAAAAATTGGTACTGTGACAAGATCTTTAATTGAAAGCATTTTTTTCAAAAATTACCTTTTCGTGTTTCAATATAAGTCGTACACATCTTTTTTGAAGTTTAAATGGTCTATCTGGGGCCGAATTTAGCCATGGCAGCAGGACCACTCTCTTGCCACTCCTGTTTCGTCAACCACATGTGATCCTTGTCAGCCATAATGCTTGCCAAGACAGCTCCACCAATGAACACCATGTGCTTTCTTCTGGGAGGGTCTTCGATCTTCACTTTGAACTTTTCCAACCTCGTTGCGTCTCCACGAAGAATCCTTGTAAACCACAGTTGTTTCAACTCTTTCTCTAGCCTCGAAGGTAGACCAGGGTACATGCTAGACCCACCAGAAAGCACGATGGCCCTATATAAACTGCTCCTGATATCCACGTCTGCAGACTGTATTGTGTTGAATAATAGTTCGCCGATACCAGGTTGTTCCACGTCTACCAAATCTGGTTGAAAGAGACACTCTGGTGCCTCGAATCTTTCCTGGCCCACTTTGATGACTCTACCGTCAGGCAATTCGTAACTTTCAACCAATGCAGTCGTCTCTCTGGCCAATTTGGTATCCAGATCCAAATCGTAAGACACATATGACAATTTCTCCTTTATTTGACGAACTGTCTCAAAATCGGCGGTTCTGTTGAAGGCGTATCCACGGCGTGAAAGCAAGTCAATCAGATGTCTAGTGACATCCCTACCCGCCACATCCAATCTCCTAGTCAAATGGTTCAACACTACAGACTCATAAACGGGAACAATGTGAGTGACACCATCACCAGAATCCACAACGACACCGGAAGATAAACCCTGGGCGTACAACGCCAAGACAGCTTGTATGGCCACATAAACCCCACCAAAATCGTATTTCTCAAACATAACTTCACACATCAATTCTCTGTTTTTCAATGGGTTCATTGGGGGCTCGGTAAGAAGAATCTTGCCATTGGATGTGGATGGCAAATTCATCTGGTTGTAAAATGCATAGTCCCAAAGCAACTCCATATCATTCCAGTTTTTAATGATACCATTTTCCATTGGGTATGAAATTTGCAGATATGAGCGTACATCACTAGCCTCTTCTCCAATCATAATGTCTTTTAAAGGCGTTACAATGCTACCACGCTCTTCTGCCCTTAAAATAGGCCTACCAACTATGGATGGGAACGTATAATCGGGGAAATTCTCCCCAGCACGCCCAATCTTGACGTAACCAGTACCTTGGTCGAGAACTATTTTTATTTGTTAGCATGAGACACAACAGATTTAGCCAATTGAAGGGAGAAAAAAGAGATCAACATACCAATTGGATTATGCGGATCCATCTGGAACTGTTAAACGGCTGACCCAGAGTAATTCTCTAGATGCACTTTTTGGTGTCTATTTAATGGTTCTATATTCGACTTATTCTAATTATCAAAGATTGGGCCCCTTTTCAAGACTGCACTTCGGACAATCGTCTAGAATGATAACAATACCTATTCACGTGAGATTGGAGAATCTGAAGATTCAACACCATTGCAAAAGTTGAACAACAATCTTTAAGATCTTAACACTTTTGATTTGACTAGTTAGATTCTCGAAATTTTTAACGATGTGTTTTATCTGTTTTTCTTTAGTACTTTTTTTTTATTTACAACAAACTTGTTGAAGAACCGCCGACGCCGTTTTATGAAGGAATTAAATCATTCAACTTACAGGTTTTAATCAGTAATTGTAATTATTATATATATACATCTTAAAGAACATTTGACAAGTCACCAAAGCAATAGCAGGAAATTGAACCTACTCCGGATTTTTGTAGAAATTTCAGCTGATATTTTAACCCAGTGTCCTTTGTGCGGGGTATAATTATTCAGATGCGTCCCAAGTATGTCACATTCCAATGTAGCAGTCATTACTTCCTAGCGAATTTATTTACTTTGTATTTAATTACCAATAAATAAGGAGGTATATATTTATTGTGTTCATTATTAAAAAAATTGATTCAAATAAATAGTGCAAAAGCATTTAAACCTGATTTTACAAAATTTATACAAAGGGAGCATTGTCAAACCAACCCTTGCTTTTTTAACTCGTCATAAACTTGTTGGGTCATTACGTTACCATCCTCGTCCTCAACTTCGATATCACGAGAAACAGTTTTACTCGCACCCGAAATGCGCTTCCACAAATCTTGAGCCTCTCGAATATTGGCGATAGACTTGAACGCATCCGAGGGTACGATACCCAGGCATTTTAAATGAAATAAATGAATGGGTTCCGTAAAGTGCCTTTCAAATACACGCCGTCCTTTGTAAGATTGATTGGCACATATTTCACAAGTATAACTAATATCGAGACCTTGCAGTTTGTAAAGCCAGAAGGGGATTGGTAAGCCATCTGATCCTAAAGGAAGTTCCAAACGACCTGTTGGCTTTTCGGACAGTCTATTGTTTGGGTTATCATCTCCCTCTTCCTTTTCATCGACGGCATAGTCAGGCCCCTCGTATTCAAGCGAAATTCGTGACATTTCCTCCATTCTCTCCTCCGCAGTGAAAGCCAACTTGCGCTCCACAAAATCCCTAGTGTGTTGAAATTCCTTTTGCAATAACTGCAAGTATCTGTGGAGCTTGTATTCAGCAAGCAATTTTGAGAACCGTTTGTCCTGATTCTTCTTATGATGCTTTCCGGGCAAGTGGCCTTGGTATACAGTAACGACTTTAAACCATTTGCAACAAGTAACGCAGTAACAGCCGTTCTCAGTATGTACAAGTGGAGTCTTAAGATGTTCTTGGAAATCTGCCTGAATCTTTTGGGATAAAATATTTGAGTTGACCAAAATGTAAACTTTGTTGAAAAAATCTTCCACGTAATTGCCTATCTCTAACAAAAACTGACCATACCTGTCATTTTTCCTATCCATGGGTGGCATCAATAAATACTCTGAATCATCTAGAAATTTTTCCAATACGCCAAAGAATTGCAACAATGAACAATTCGCGCTTTTGATAACATTCAGCCACTGAGAATGAAATTTTCCTACATCCATGAACTCACCATATTGTTCCTCTCTTGTGAATATTTTGTTCACCTGCAAATCTCTAGCAGTCTCAGAAAGGATGGTATTATGCTTCGAAGATGCAGAAAACATGTTATATTGGGCGATCTTTCTATTGATATCAAGTGCCGTTCCTCCCTCACTCTCAAATCTGTGGCTAATATCATTGAGTATTTGTTTAAACAACTCAAAATTGTTTACACTATCCTCATACTCATTAGCATCGACAGCTCCATTCAAGGCGCTCAATTCTTTCTGCTTATCAAGCATTGCTGAAAGGAACAAATTGATTTCATGCTGCTGAGTAACCAGTTGCTTTCGACTCCTTTTAGCCTTCTTACTTTTGTAGATTCTGTTAGCTGCTATTGCCGAAGCAGACGGAAGCTCAATATTTTTATCCACAAGAACTTGCTTGGTGACGCAGCTATAGTACAACTCAGGGTTTCTAACAAACCTTTGACTTATGGCATCCTCAATGACTTCCAAGTCTTCTAGCAGCTCTCTACGCTTTTCCAAAGTCGTCATGAACCTATTTTTTGGCTCCGTCCAAAAGCAGGTTAAGCTAAAAGCAGTCTTCCAATCGGCTTCTTTTTCATCTTTCAATTGTCAATATACTCTGCTTAAAATTAAAGGAAAAGGCAACATCTGACCGGAGGAAATTTGTAAGCGTGCATTATTCGAATAAATTGTTATTCAAGTATACAACTTATGTACGTCCTTATATTCTATCGGAAAATTCCGTTAGGTTATCTTAAAATATTATACAACGAAATGCAGCTACCGTCTGCTCTTGCCCGTGCGACCATTCTTAGCTCTTCTGTTATCCTTGGATACTCTTTGCTTCCTTATCTGGTCTGTAGACTTCAACTCGTTTTTCATACCAGAAAGATTGGTATGGCCCTTGACTGGCACACCGTTTGCCAAGGCCTTGGCAACTTTAGCTTTCTGTTTACCATAGTCGTCTCTATACTTATCCGGCATTTTGGGAGCCTTGACTTGCTTATGCTGGAATTGACCGCGATTTTCACTTGATCTGGCCCTTGTGGGGTCTTTTAGCAGATTAGATGACGTGAGAGACTCTCTGGCGCCAACTTTGGGCATTTTCAACCTTCTTCCTTTAGACCACTCATCAAACTTGCCAGATCTAAAGGATGCAGGAATTTTGTGACCACTTTCACTCAGTATGTACTTCGCGTTATCTGCACCCCGGGGATTGACATACTTCCCCTTCTTTTTATCCCATTTGGTAGTGGTAGCAGTTTGTTTGTGGACTTGTATTTTATCGTCCGTGTTTAAATCATAGGCAGCTTGTGCAGCATCCTTAGTAAAACCACTCGAAATATTCATTTGGCTATCCTGTACACTTTGTGCGGGAGCATAGTAGCTCATAAAGAAATTCGGGTCTTTAAAAGACTTGCTTTTTTGTTTCCTAACCTTTTCCTGGCCCTCTAAAACCTTATCCGCATCTTCAAAAGCCTGCAGGGCTGCCTCAGGCACAGAATAGCCCACTTCTCCCTTATAACCTTTTAGGACTTCATCTTCGAGGGAATGGGTCAGTCCGGCCATTTTTTCTTTCTCCAATAACTCTTTGCGTTTCTTTGCCTTGAGTTGTATTGGTTCAATCTGAGTTCTTCTCTTCTTCATCAAAATAGAAATCCGATCATCAGAGTTTCTAGCGAACTCAAAAACAGTCTCTTTATTCTTTCTGTTTTGTAACTTGGCTAAAAAGTTATTCTTTTCAGCCTCCGAATTCTTCCCAAATATTATATTTTGCTCATCCCATCCAGAGGCGACCATCTGCTTCGCCCTTTTCATAGACTCTACCGAGGCAGGTTGACGAGTCCTCAGATACATCATCTCTGACTTTACGGCAACGGCACGCAGCGATTGCAACTCGTAACTCGAATGCATCAAATTTTTATATAGATCACCCATGTTTTCCAATTCAAGCCTAGGGCAGGACCCCAATACCACTCTTTCAGTATAAGATACCTTAGGAGGTTGAAAAATCAACTTGCTGTGTCCTTCAGACACCCATTTGTCTTCCATTAATTTACAAGTGGCCTCAAACATTGGTGTGAGTAAGACTTTCTTGCCCAAAAACAGTTCCAAGTCTAACAAATAGGGCAATTCTGATTCTGAGACAATTGAGTAGGCCCAACCTCTGTTCCCTGCTCGGGCAGTTCTGCCGACACGATGAACAAAAATCTTGGATGAGCTAGGCATAGTGAGATTGATCACATTAGCCAACATTGGAATATCCACACCTCTGGCTGCCACATCGGTGACCACCAAGATAGAGGTTAAACCAGCCTTGAAATTGAAAAGCTGACGCCTACGAGCATGTTGATCCAACGTACCATAAATGAAAGAAACCAAATAGCCGCATTCTTTTAGAAGCTGCGAAATATATTCAACATGATGTCTTGTGGGAACAAACACAATCGTGGCCCTTTCAGAAGGCAATTCGTTGGCATGAGGTAGTCTGTGCTTCTTGAATTTGCCTTTTTTATTCTTTTTCTGCTTACCACCTTCTTCTTCATTTTCGCTATCAGATTGAGCTCCCCAATCGTCTTCAACCTTTTTCTTTTCTTCGTCTGTTGCTAGAGGAATCTTGATCACGTCCTGCAACAAATAAAGCAAATTAGCTTCTCTTTCATCATGCTTCGAAGTAATGAAGAGCATTTCCAAATTTTCTGATATTTTACTTTCAGCATCTAGGCGTACCAGAACAGGATTGGTGAGACCTGCCTTGGCAAAATCCACTAATGAACTGGGCAGAGTCGCGGAAAACAACAAGGTTTGACGCTTCTCAGGCAGGGCGGCCAATAACTCGTTCAGCTGTTCCGCAAAACCCATTTCAAACAACCTGTCAGCCTCATCGAAGACAACATACTCTACGCTTTTTAAATCCAAACTCATTTCCACTTTTAAATGCAAAAATCTTCCCGGTGTTGCCACAATAACATCTGGATTAGACATCATCATGCCAAATTGGTCTTCGATGGAATCACCACCGGTCAGCAAAATGCTGCGTAAATCAGTACCTTTGGCAAAATCTTTGAACACTCTATGCGTTTGAATGGCAATCTCTCTAGAAGGTGACAAAATCACAGCACGAGCACCAATCTTGCTTGAATGTATTTTCAATTTTTCAATCATGGGTAAGACAAAAGCTGCTGTTTTACCAGAACCAGTACGGGCCATCCCAACAATGTCTCTACTCTGCAAAATAAGTGGAATTGTCTTACGCTGAATAGGTGTTGGCTGCCGGAATCCCTTCTTGTTAATATTATTCAAGATAAATTTCGAAAGCCCAAAGCTGGGGAAACTACCCTTCTTGTGCTTCTTATTAGCTGTATTAGTGGTGGAAAAGTATTCGCTAATATTATCCTCATCTTCGTCATCCTTCTGGCCCTTCGTGTCGTCGTCTGACAGTTCTAGTATTGGAAAACTTTTGTCTTCTTTAGAACCACTGGAAGGCTTATGTTTCTGCTTACCATCCTCATCATCGCTATAGTCAATGACATCTTGATATTCAGTTTCAGAGTCTTCGGCAGGACTATCTTCCTCTTCACTTTCACTTGATCTCAATGCAATATTGTTAACGATGTCAAACCCGTCATCACCATCACTTTCGGATCCAGTATCTTGTATCTTCCTTTTCAAGGTAGAACCCATACTGAAAAGCCACACAAAAAAGATCGAAGAGAACTTATGGCGTCTCTAATTTAAAATCCTTTCGCTTTGTAGTGGTTAAGGATCGAAGGTCATCGCGATGAACTTAAAATTTTCACCACGCATTGAAAAATTCAATACAAACAAAAGATGAGCATGACTTCATGAACCCTGGAATGGGCTAAAGGTCCGTCAAGTAAAATGTTATCTAAGTTTATTCAAACCCTTGCGAAGAGGGCGGTTAAGGGATATAAACCTCAACGTCTCCCGGATCGGAATGACCGTGTAATTATCGCCATGTCGTCTGGAGTCGATTCGTCACTGGCAGCAGCGCTCTTTGCAGGCCATTTCCCCAACGCTCGAGGCATATACATCCAGAGCTGGGGCAAGTCGCAATCTTTGACCGATCCACAGCTGGAACCTTGCTACGAGAGAGATTGGAAAGATGTGTGCCGCGTTGCCCAGCATTTGAACCTACCGGTGGACAGAGTGAATTTCGAAAAAGAGTACTGGTTGGATGTGTTTGAACCAATGCTAGAGAGCTACAATCAAGGTTTGACACCGAATCCAGATATTGGTTGCAACAAGTTCGTAAAATTTGGCAAACTGCGACAATTCTTGGATCAAAAATATGGTGCTCATAACTACTGGTTGGTGACTGGCCACTACTCAAGGGTATTGTCCTCCATAAACGACAACAAGAAGCATTTGCTGAGAAGTTTCTATGCCTCCAAGGATCAAAGCTACTATTTATCTCAAGTCGGTTCCGATTACTTATCGCAATTGATTTTCCCCATAGGCCATTTGACAAAACCAGAAGTAAGAGGATTAGCAGCTTCAGCAGGACTCGCTACGGCTACCAAACCAGACTCCCAGGGCATATGCTTCGTAAATAATTCGCAGCATGGCAAGTTCAAACATTTTCTGGAACACTACCTGCCTAACTCACCAGGTAACATTGTCACTATCGATGAAGGGGGCCCTAAGATGGTATGGGGCCAACATGCAGGTCTCTGGTCCTACACCATCGGTCAAAAAGTCGGCATTGCCATGCCACAGGGCGACCCCCGATACGCAGGTGCATGGTACGTGAGCGACAAATTGCATGATTCCAACGAGATTGTCATAGTGAGAGGCAGAGACAATCCTGCGCTCTACAAAGACAAACTGCAAGTAACTGAAGTTTCATCTATGGACAGCGACTTCGAATCCCTGATAAAGGAGGCCATTGCCAAGGGAAGCCTCTTTATCCAATACCGTTCGTTGCAAAAACCAGTCCTAGTGGAATCCTGCGAATTCGGCCAGCAGCTGATTCTTAAACTGAGCAGTCCACAAAGGGCTATAGCACCCGGTCAGTATTGCTGCTTCTATTTGAATGATCGAGTGATGGGATCAGGAACCATCAGCCATGTGAGCTCCTAAATCCACGTGATGGAGGCGCGCTGTGGAAGATTACTCTACTTTTGACCCTTGTACATAGAATTCTCTCTCTACTTCTCATAACTCACCTGAAAAGACTTCATACAACTGAATTAAACCCTCAACCAGTGCAAATGGCTTTTGAAAAGGAATTGTTTGTCGCCACACAGGCGGTACGCAGGGCTTCTTTGTTGACCAAAAGAATTCAAGGAGAAGTCATTTCTCACAGGGAGTCCTCGACAATTACGAAGAGTGACAACTCCCCAGTGACGGTCGGTGACTACGCAGCTCAGGCCATCATCATCCATGCCATAAAGACCAATTTCCCTCAAGATAAAGTGGTTGGCGAAGAGTCCTCTGAAGGGCTGAGTGATGCGTTTGTATCTGAAATCTTGAAGCAGGTGCGTGTAAATGATGATATCTTCAACCAGAGTTATAGTTGTAAGAACCATTTGGAGGCCAAAGAGGTTCCGCTACAGTCCGTACAGGCCGTCAAGGATACTATAGATTTTGGCAACTACGAAGGCGGTCCCAAGGGAAGATTTTGGTGTTTGGACCCTATAGATGGCACAAAGGGATTCCTCAGAGGCGAACAGTTCGCCGTCTGCCTAGCGCTCATCGTAGATGGAGTGACGCAAGTGGGTGTCATTGGTTGTCCTAACTTGTCGTTGGGGGCCTTTGGAGGTAAAGACTTGCCTGGATCCGAACCATTTGGTTATGTATTTCAAGCTGTCCGTGGACAAGGATCTTATTATGCTCCTGCTGCCACTGAAGACGACTGGCGCAAAATTCATGTTCGTACTATAGATTCGTCGCAGGAGATGGTTTCCCTGGAGGGCGTTGAGAAGGGCCACTCGGCTCACGACGAGCAGTCACAGATCAAGCAATTTCTACTCATTAGGAAATCACTGCACTTGGACTCTCAAGTTAAGTATTGCTTGCTGGCTATGGGATTAGGTGATCTGTACTTGCGTCTGCCACACAATTTGGACTACCAGGAAAAAATCTGGGACCATGCCGCGGGAAACGTTCTAGTTCAGGAAGCCGGCGGGATCCACACAGATGCCATGCAAAATTCACCTTTGTATTTTGGTGACGGCAGGACTCTTCTGACTAAAGGTGTGATCGCATCAAGCGGACCCCCAGGAATCCATGACCGTGTGGTCGCAGCATCCCACAAAATCATCAGCACAAGAGCAGCTTGAATCAAGGCCTTGAAAACTTTTTAAGTAATTGCTCCTGTATAATTTGGCTAAGTCAAGTTCTTTTTTTTTTTTTTTTTTTTTTATTTTTTTTCAGGCCCCTTTGGAAATCTTTCGGAGGGTCCAACCACTTTCCACTAGAGTTAAACGTAAGCCTCAGTGTGGCAAGAGTGGTGGCTATACGGTATAGGTAAGCATTGAGAGGCTTCGAAGGATTGTAGAGAGTTTGAATTGCATCCAAACTAAGCAGGGAGGTTGCACTTCAGACTTTATTGGTTTAACAGGCTAATTGGATGTGACGATATATAGTTCAAGAAACAAGGAGCAGTGGAAACGATATCAACGATGGTAAATAATATTCGGTCATCGATCAGCAGGCCCTCCATACCGACAAATATCCCTTCCAACTCACCAATACCACACCAGCTACTGCACCATAATACGACTGCCGTGAACCAAGTTTTGGGACTTCCGGGGATGTTTTCCACCTTCAATGCGAATCAGCTTATGAGATTAAGGGCAGTGGCGATTACCTCCTCTTCTCTATCACTGGTTTTCGGAATTGTTGGTATCTACTGCCTGATTAACATTGACAGAAGGAGGAAAGTGTTCAGGCATGACCTGCTTTTCTTTCTTATTGTATGTGGATTCATTAAGGCACTTGTTCTAATGATTTATCCGGTGGTTATTCTGATCAAGGGTAGTGTATATTTCAACCCGTGTTTTTTCAACATTTTAGGTTGGTGCACCGCCTATACCGTGGAAGGTTCAGATTTGGCCATCTTCTTCTTTGCCGTTCATTTTGCACTGTTAATTTTTAGACCGTCACATAAGTGGCGTAATAAGCGAACAGGAAATTTGGAAGGTGGACTCTACAGGGTGAGAGCCCTCCTATGGCCGTTGACTGGTTCGGTGCCACTCTTGCTGGCGAGTTTGGCATTTGTCAATTTTACTTCGATCAATGAACAGAAGCTTTTGGATGAAACGACAGTGGTTCTGTACAATCAAAAGAACAAGGATACTCATTATGCTAAGCTTGGTGGGTACAAACCTTACAGCGCGTGGTGTTATCTACCACCATATCCACTCTGGTACAAGTTAGTGTTAAGTTGGGGACCAAGGTATTTTTTAATCATATTCATCCTGACAATGTATGCTACGATTTACGTGTTTGTTCTAAAGGAGAGTCGTAAAATTAAAAGAGAGCTCGGGGACTTCAAGCATAATAAGGCGGTAAGTGATAGGAGAGGCCCAAAGTCCGTGTTAGTGTCTGCTGGTGGACTCTTTCTTTTTTTCAAAAGACCAAGAATAATAACAGCTTGTTTGCGAGGTCTTAAAAATCTCATATTTTCAATGAAGGATGAAGGTGAGCAGAAAAAAGATGACCGGGAGTCATCTCAGGAATATGGCATGCCACTTTCTCTCGTTAAAAATACAGGAGAACCTCCTAGTGAGGAGGTCCATATTAGCACTAGTAATGGTCATAATGGCGATTGCACCGACAATATAATTGGAGAAACGTCGAGACCGAGTTTTTCTCAAGTGGACTCTGTTGCACTTCAACCTCTACATACTGGTTTAATGTATCAAGAAGATCCTTCCCCTTCAACCAGCGTACCAGGGTCCGATTATTTCGGTAATCAAAGCATAAGGGAGGACTGCGACGAGGAAGAAGCTGTTGGTGATGAACGAGATTTATATGAGGCATTGACTGCTTCGCCCAATCTACAAAACGAGTCAGTTTCTTTGGAATCTGTCCCGAGAGTTCACACTTTGGATTTCCAGGACGCAGGCACTGACAATTATCATGGCCTGAAACCGTCAAGCTCTCGTCTTGGCGTTTCGTCAATTCAAACTCTTTTCAGACCTCTCACCGGGAGAAGCGCCAATTCTCAGAGGTCAAGTTTGCGGCAGAACACTAAAAAGGAGGAGGTGCATAACGTGCAAGCGGACTTCCAAAGACAGACTTATGCAGAAATGAAAAGGCGCCGTTTGCAAATCCAAAAGAATGTTACTCTGATTTTCATCTATCCATTTTCATACATCGCGATATGGATTTTCCCACTTGTGGTTGATGTTACTCAGTACAAGTACGAAATCGACCATGGTCCCGTCATCTGGCTGGCCTATATTGCGACCATTGTGCAACCATTAAATTGTTTTGCGGATACACTGATTTTTTTGTTCAGGGAAAGACCTTGGAAATATTCTTGGCGGGAAGTGCAAACGAAGGAGCTTATGGAGACTTACATGCTCAAGGGAGAGTTGGATGAAAATGAAATTATGAAACTATGTGACAGCGATTGGGGTAGAAGGGGTTGGTACTACCGTGGCAGTTTTGAAAAAAAGGATTGTTGGAGACATCAACCCCAAAGATGGAAACGTGCAGTTTGGTATCTCTACCGTTTTTTTAAAGGCTTGATGAACAATGAGTACAACTTTGAGGATAACTGCAACGATAAGGAATATTGGGATCGGTATTACTTTGCCGATCCAGGTCCACGCCGCTCTAGTGGCCAGAAGCATGTTTCAGCGCAAAAAGAGAGACAATTTTCATTCCCATCAGATTCCACTACGCTCAGCGACTCTGCGAATAACAATCACAACAATAACAACCAGAACAATGTCGGTGGACGTGTGTCGGTGGCCGGCAAATCCAATTATAGGCAAGTGTCGTTCTTCTGGAAAATGATTCATTTTTTGCCCATGTTAGAAGCCATAGATTTGGACGAATTGAATCGTAAATTGTTTCTAAGGACTAAATACGATGACTTTGTCATCCCAGGATTACAAATAGCACTACAGAATAATCCTGAAGAGGTCCAGGAGGAAAGACAAGATACTGATGTTTTTAAGCCAAACTACTCACTCTCGGGCAGGACAGAACACTTCCAATCTGTGCATCCCAGATGGGAAGGACTTCCAGAGAATCGCCAGGATGACGCCAGTAATAACAATAGAGCTAGTGGTTCAGCTGCTATCAATATGGACTTTAGTGATGTGGTTGCGGGAAATGCACAGGGTGCAGCACACAAGAAACTATCTGTGGGAATGGCCTCCCACGACGACTCCATGGACATGTTGTCATTTTTAAAAGGCCCTTAATATCAATAAAAAAAATCCTGTTTTGTAATCGTACCCTTTGTTATATATTTTATTTTGCTTTTTCATATTCAATGGATTTTTTTACTCATTCAAGGGTTTAATGTCGCGAGACCTAAAAATCTCAAAGGGAGCATGTTGAAGTTTGGTTCATTCAAAGATGCCCGATACTTACCAAATGTTCCATCGCTTCAAGAGTTCCATAAATGTCTTATAATCCTTGGAGAATTTCTCTGACTACCTTTAATTGTGCTAAGGCGTTTCCTTTTGACCAGCAGGAACTAGTTTCGAGAATCGTTAAGCGGTTGTTGCCCCAGTCTGTTGATCATGATATATATGTGATAGGATTGCAAGAATTTGTCTCCATTTGGCAAGGTTCATTCCCCAGCATTATGATGCCTCTGTTGAAGTCTCTAGCTGATCAAGTTGTTGAATACTTAAACTCGCTATCTGGCAAAAGGTACAATCTCGTCGGTTCTTCCAATTGTGGTGCCATTGGGCTTCTCGTGCTTGCAGATGAGTCTCTTGCCCAGACGCAAGTGTCAATTTGCAAATATAGGTGTGGATATTTTTGGTCCAGTCTCAAGGGCGCTGTAGCCATGTGCTGTACTCTGGAGAGAACTGGGGTCAAACCAGAAACATTTACGTTCATCTGCTGCCATTTGACTTCCAATAAGGGCGAATCGTACAATTCACAGCGTATTGAAGACTACAAGGCTACGATGGCAACTTGTACAGAGCAATTCAGGCTTTCCGCTTTTAAACAAGGCCACATCTTCTTCATGGGAGACTTAAACTTCAGATTAGAGGGGCTACATAACTTGCACACTGATTACACAAGTCCAGAAGTGCTTGCGGAAATGTTACAGAATAGGGATGAGCTCAATGTGTGTAAGAGAAAAGGTATGATATTCCAAGAGTTTGAAGAAGTTGATATTGCGTTCCCCCCGACGTACAAGTATCTAATAGCGCAAGCAGATCAACTCAACCCAAAGAGGATGCCTGCCTGGTGTGACAGAATTTTGTTCAAAAAGTATTCTGGATCCAACTATACAGTTGATTCATATGATTCTATGGATAGGACACCGGAATTACAGTTCTCCGACCACAAACCAGTGCGACTCACCATCCAAGTTCCGCAATTGTCTGTGACTGCTGTGGTAAATTCCCTGAGGGACCTTCCCTCGACTCAAGGTCATCTGGCTGGCGATATCACTGACGTCGTGTTGGGTTATGGCGGATGGGCGGCCGCTAAGAAGGTCCATTATTGGATCATACCAATTCTTGTGTTATTTTTAATATTGAAAGTGCTGTGAGAGAGGACAGCGATTTGACAGCCTATGTAGGACTAACGATGACGCTTTGTCGTAGGTGTATATTTTTGAAAGAAAGCGAACAAGATCTTGTTTCAAGTGAAAAAAAAACCTTGAATGTCAACAGCATTTTTGCACTTACCCCGGAGCTTCTTGGCCCATTTGATGGCTGTAAGATTGAAGCTTTGCTGTAGATTTATTCGAAAGATAAACAGCTTCAGTCGTATGGAGTCGAGTAATTCCCATGAGTTCAATAAACTTCTTCTCAAGGAGATTGAAAGCGCCAAGGCAGATCAGCTCAACAAGCACAACAGGAACAAAGTTCATAAACTACAGACCACTAACGAACTACGTGACAAGAGCGGTTTTAAGCTCAGAATTTCCGATGTGAACAAACAGAGGCATAAACAGGAAGATCCAGAATATGAAGTGACCATCGATGGTCCGCTGAGAAGGATAACTCCTTACTATTTCACTTACAAAACGTTTTGCAAGCTCAGATGGAGAGACAGAAACCTTTTTGAGGTGTTTGTGGATGAATTCAGGGATAGGGATAAGAGCTACTACGAAAAGACCATCGCCAGTGGATCCGTATACCTGAATGACGACCCGGCGGATTTGAAAAGCATCATTCGTAATGGGGATCTGATAAGGCACAAGCTTCACCGGCATGAACCACCGGTCACTTCGAGACCTATAAAGGTTGTATACGAGGATAAAAATCTTTTAGTGATTGACAAGCCCAGTGGTATTCCAGTGCACCCAACTGGGCGTTACCGTTTCAATACTATCACCAAAATTTTGGAAAAGAAGCTGGGCCAGACAGTTCACCCTTGCAATAGGTTAGACAGGCTAACCAGTGGATTGATGTTCATGGCCAAGACCCCTAAGGGAGCTGACGAAATGGCAGACCAACTGAAAGCAAGGGAAGTGAGCAAAGAATACGTGGCTAGGGTCGTAGGTGAGTTCCCGTCTGGTGAAGTTGTGGTGGAAAACCCTTTGAAATCACTTGAGCCAAAGTTAGGTTTGAATGTTGTGTGTTCTATGCAGGAGGAAGGTGCCAAACATGCCAAGACTGTTTTTCACAAAGTCAGCTTCGATGGACAGACTAGCATAGTGAAATGCAAACCTCTCACCGGGAGAACCCACCAGATCCGCGTTCATCTGCAGTACTTGGGCCATCCAATTGCCAACGACCCCATCTACTCCAATCCAGACGTATGGGGGCCACAGTTGGGCAAGAATGGTGAGGCTAGTTTTGAAAAAGTGGTCCACAAGTTAAATGCTATAGGCAGAACTGAGTCAGCCCAAAGCTGGTTCCATAGAGACTCCCAAGGTGAGTCGCTGAACGGCCAGAAGTGCTCGGTATGTGAGACCAACTTGTTCACGGACCCTGGCCCCAACGACTTGGACTTGTGGCTGCATGCATATTCCTACGAGTCCACCGAATTAGACACTCAGACAGGTCACAAGAGATGGAGCTACTGCACCGCGTTCCCAGATTGGGCATTGGAGCCTCATCGGAAGTACATGGAATTAGCACTCGATCAAGCCGCCTTGTGTGACCCCACAGACGCAGCGTTTAGCGTGGGGGCAGTCTTGGTCCAAGGCACTCATGTACTCTCCGCGGGATATTCGAGGGAGCTGCCAGGTAATACTCATGCTGAGCAATGTGCCCTCGAGAAGTATTTTACCAAGACTGGCCAAAAATGTCTGCCTGAGGACACCATAATGTACACCACCATGGAACCTTGCTCATTCAGACTCTCAGGCAACCAGCCTTGTGTGCAAAGAATTATAGACTCCGGCGGTAAGATCAAAACTGTTTTCGTGGGCGTACTGGAGCCTGATACTTTTGTTAGGGACAACTCGAGCCGTACTTTGCTTCAAGAACACGGTATCGACTACGTGAAAATTCCAGGCTATGAAGAAAAGGCTACAGAGCTCGCTACCAGGGGCCATGCTAACGCATAAGACCGTACGATATGTAATTTAATATGTTCATTTAACCGATCCCTCATAATACTTTCCAACGATGTTGAAAAATTTTGGATTTTCATTGCCATTAAAAAAATGGCTTCCTGATAAATAGTAAAGACTCACCAGGATTAATTGAAGGCAAACCAGGTCTGGCAACCTTGAAACTATCACTTGGATCCTCAACATGCCTCCTAGAAGATTCTTAGGATCGAAAAATCTCACTGGCAAGGCCAAGGAGCACTCCCAGTTCTTGGAAGCCCTAAAACTATATGAATCTAGGCAGTACAAGAAGTCTCTGAAGATATTAGAAGGTGTTCTGAAGAAAGATTCTAACAATGTGGATGCACTAGCTCTCAAGGGGCTGAACTTGTGGTCTCTCGGTGAGAAACAAGAAGCAGAGCACTATGTAAATAATGCTCTCAGTAAGATCCAAGGGATTGGTGCGTCTGCCATCTGTTGCCATGTTCTGGGTATCTACATGAGAAGCTCCAAGAACTATTCGGAAGCTGTGAAATGGTTTCAGAACTCTTTGAATAATGGTTCCACAAACCAACAGATTTATAGGGATTTGGCGACTCTGCAATCTCAAATTGGCGATTTCAAAGGTGCATTGACCTCGAGAAAGACTTACTGGGAAGCCTTCTTGGGATACCGTTCCAATTGGACTGCTTTAGCGGTGGCCCAGGACATCAATGGGGAACGCCAACAGGCAGTCAACACTTTGTCCCAATTCGAGAAACTGGTCGAAGGCAAGTTGGGAGAACCGGAGATGTATGAGCATAGCGAATGCTTGATGTACAAGAACGACATCATGTTCAGGGCCGCAGGTGATAACAACGACAAATTGCAGAACGTTCTGAAACATTTGAACGATATCGAAGCCAATGTTTACGACAAGTATTCCGTATTGGAACGCAAGGCTGCCATTTACATGAAACTGGGTAATTTGAAACAAGCCTCCAAACATTATAGAATGTTGCTCCAGAGAAATCCTGATAACTTTGAATACTATAGGTTGTTGGAAAAATCGCTTGGTGTGCAAAATGATATTGCAAAGAAGGAAATTCTCTATGGAAATCTGGAGAGGCTTTATCCCCGGTGCGATCCACCCAAATATATTCCTTTGACTTTTATTGATGACCAGAGTCAATTGGAGGTGAAATTCGCACAATATGTGGTTACCCTTTTAAAACGTGGTGTGCCAGCAACTTTTGGTAATGTGAAACCATTGTACAAGAGAAGAGGATCCTTGATAATCCCCATATCAGAGAAAGTCGTTTTGGAATTTTTCGACAGTTTGGACCCTTTCAAGGACCCCATTGCCTACGTTTGGACTTGCTACTATTTATCGCAACATTATTTGTTTCTTCAGAATTTTTCCAAGGCACAATCATTCATTGAAACGGCCCTCGAAAGTACTCCTACTCTTGTGGAGTTTTATATTTTAAAGGGTCGTGTCCTGAAAGCACAGGCAAAATTCAGTGAAGCTGCAGATGTCTTGGAAGAGGGTAGAAAGCTTGATCTTCAAGACAGATTTATTAACACGAAGGCTGTCAAGTACTTCCTCAGGGCCGATAACATCGAAAAAGCCGTAGAGATTGTTTCGTTGTTCACCAAGAATGACGATTCTGTTAACGGTGTTAAAGACTTGCATTTAGTGGAGGCTTCTTGGTTCGTCGCAGAGCAAGCTGAAGCCTATAACAGACTCTATTTGGAATCTCAAAAGGCATTTTACGCTGCTTTGGAAGATATCCAAGCTAAGGGGACCAGCGACTTGGACGTGGAGTCGCAATTACGTGAATTGAAACAATTGGAATGGAATGTTAAAAAATTCCAAGGGCTCTCTTTGAAAAGATTCCAAGCAATCGCTAAAATGTACAGACAATTTGAAGACGACCAGTTGGACTTCCATTCCTACTGCATGAGAAAGGGCACCCCCAGAGCTTATTTGGAGATGTTGAACTGGGGCAAAGCCATTTACCAAAACCCCATGTACATCCGCGCCATGAAAGGTGCGGCTCAGATCTTGTTCAGACTGCACGATGAGCGTTTGGATTCCAAGCAAGATTTACAGGAGACGTTTAATCGTTTGGTGAAGGACAATGCCAAAAAAACTAAAAAGATTAATTCCAACTTAAACAAGCAAAGGGAGGAGGAAAAGAAAACTGTTTTAGCTTATCCTGAATCCGAGGACCGAGATATATTTGGTCAAGAACTTATTTCAGCCAAGGACTTGTTGCAAGAGTTTTGGATCCAGTTCTATGCGAACTACTCCAATCAGGTCACCGAGGAGCAGCGCGACTACCCGCTTGAATTCGAGTATCAGTATAGAACGGGAAAACTTGCACTGTGCTTGGGTGCCCTTTCCAAGTACTCCAAATGCCACGGAGAGGACTCGGGTTTGGCGGGTGCCATGGCCATTGGACTCTTGCTGGCCACACAGGAAAATGCACCCTTCGAAACCATCGCCAAAAAAGTTGCCTACAAGGGTTGTGGATCCATCAAGGGCTTGCCTGTAGCTGAAAGGGACAATACAGACTTCGACTGGGCCATCTTCTTCTGTCAACATTTCAAGCAAGACCTGCCATCTC
Organism: Zygosaccharomyces kombuchaensis; assembly: GCA_003705955.2. NCBI lineage: Eukaryota > Fungi > Ascomycota > Saccharomycetes > Saccharomycetales > Saccharomycetaceae > Zygosaccharomyces > Zygosaccharomyces kombuchaensis. Next base: position 58,611 of record PPJZ02000011.1, read on the forward strand.
TCTTGTTCCTTTACCACCACGAACCGGGCCATCGCGCCGCTTACAAGAACTTGATCTCTGACCAGATGAGCAACAGCAAACCACAGCTGCAGGTCCAGGTCTTACGATACCAATTGTAAATAGAAGACTTTAGGCTCTTATCGCACCTTTTATAAATCTTGGTCTTCTAATCATTACTTTTTAGAAAAAAAAAACACACGCTAAGTGAACTGAAGAATAAAAATAGCCGGTTGATTGGCGACGATTCGCTTTATCGTAATAGGATCACTTCAGTCTTTATTGCAACTGCTACAGCATTCGGATATGAATGGTTCTGTTCCTTCGTCGGTTCAGTCCAACAGTAGCATTTCAAAAGTGGACCGCAGGCGTCGAGACAACATCAACGACAGGATCCAGCAGCTGCTCACGATCATCCCACCTGAATTCTTCCAAGACTACTATCGGAATGGCAATGATTCGGAGGCCAGCTTGGCTGACACTCCTGGCAGTAATACCCCCAAAGCGGGCTCTATAGCCATGAAGATGAAAAGCACTGGAACCAAGGATGGTAAGCCGAACAAGGGTCAAATTCTTACCCAAACTGTTGAGTACATAAACTGCTTGCAGAACAAAGTGGATGCGAACAACAGAGAAGAAGTGGAGCTCATCTTCAAGGTGCAAGAGTTGAGCAGGAGGACGGGTACCATCATCAACGACATAAACCTGGAAAACACAAGCGCAGAAGTGGAACTGGCCAAGATAGGAGTGGGGCCACTGGCGGCAGATCCTTCCGAGCAAGGTACACAGGTCAGCGCTTCACCTTCAGACAGATCGCACTCAGCTTCTATCACACGATCCTCACCAGCCCTACCAAGGTCTTCCAGACATCCCAGTGGGTTCGAATACGGCGGGTATACAGAATACGGCTAATATCATTCATTAATGTGAATCTTCATTGGTTTTGCTGCGAACCGCTTAATATCATCTCATCGCTATTATCATCACGATGGACGGCCAATTTTTTTTTTTATCTGACCTACAAACGGGTTCAAACTTCTTAAACACGAACTTCCAGAAGCAAATGTAAGTTTTAGAGTAAGGGAATCCTAACAATAAGGCCCATTTTGGTGGATATAGGATGGCTACTATGGTTGATTCCAAAGTGGAGGCCCCCCCTCGTAAAAGACGTTTTTCGGAAGATGGAGAACAGAGTCCCGAGGGGAACAACAAATCGCGTTTGGAGGGTATTAATGGAGACATTTTGGAAGTTACTTCTAAAGGAGACGAGTTACACGATGTAACAGTGAATTCGCATGCCCGTGATATTGACGTTTTGGCACCGGTGGCCCCTCAGCAGCAGGTCAGTATTGGCAAGGATAGCAAGACGAACAAATACGTCTTTCCTCATATTGGAAGAGATGATCTGGTCAATGCGCGCATGTTTTTAAAATACTACGGGCTGCGCAAATTTCTGGATAGTTATTTGCCAGAAGAATTGAACTCGTTATACATCTATTTTTTAATCAAGTTGCTTGGATTCGAAATCAAGGACAGAGAGATGATGAGTGCAATCTACAAACATGCTGAGTTACCAGATCCGAACTCTCCGCCAAGGAGCAATTTGATTTATACGGATTTTGAAGACCCGCTGGAGAAAAGACACGCTGTGCGTTTAATCAAGGATTTGCAAAAGGCCATCAATAAAGTGCTCTGCACCAGACTTAGATTATCGAATTTCACCACACCAGATGCATTTGTAAGTCGGTTGAAAAATGCTCAAAGGATTCTGGTACTCACGGGGGCTGGTGTATCGACCTCATTGGGAATCCCCGACTTCCGTTCTTCAGAAGGTTTTTACTCCAAAATTCGACATTTGGGGTTGGATGATCCACAAGACGTGTTCAACTATGACATCTTTATGCAGGATCCCTCTGTCTTCTACAACATTGCCCATTTGGTTCTACCTCCCGAAAACATCTATTCACCTTTGCATGGATTCATAAAGATGTTACAGGACAAAGGCAAGCTTCTCAGAAATTATACGCAAAACATCGATAATTTGGAGTCGTACGCAGGAATCGAGCCAGATAAAGTGGTGCAATGTCACGGGTCCTTTGCTACCGCCTCTTGTACCACATGCCATTGGAAACTGCCTGGTGAGAAGATTTTTGAAAACATTAGAAGATTAGAGCTTCCCTTATGCCCTTATTGCTACATGAAACGCAAGGAGTTTTTCCCGAATGATACATCAACGGCCCCAGAGGAAATGGCACCTAGTCTACATACTCCTTTGAAGTCTCACGGTGTTTTGAAGCCGGACATCACTTTCTTTGGAGAGGCCCTACCATCCAAATTTCACAAGACGATCCGTGAGGATATCTTGAAATGTGACCTCTTAATCTGCATCGGTACAAGTCTGAAAGTGGCTCCTGTTTCTGAAATTGTAAATATGGTTCCCTCACATGTGCCTCAAATCCTCATCAACAGAGATCCTGTCAAACATGCAGAATTCGACCTAAACCTTCTAGGCTACTGTGACGATGTGGCCACGCTAATTGCTCAGAAGTGCTCTTGGGATATTCCCCATGAAAGATGGAGCCATTTGAAGAATAAAAAATTTAATTGTATAGAAAACGACAGGGGCGTTTATGCCGTCACGCCGAAACAAGACTAGCATTTGTGTACAATTTAGCACTATTATACTATTTTTCTTCTCAACTAAAAATTTATCACTGTATCTTCTGTAGGTTTTGCTTATTGTGCTCTTTCTCTTGACTTTGCAAGACGAAGCAACAAAATGGACTATCAGAATAGGGCAGGCTCTAAGAAAGGCGGTGGTGGCATAGCTTCTGATTCGCAGGTTAACCTCTCTAGGCGTAAACAAGTTGGTGAGCTGCTAAGGCAGGGGCAAGAAGTTCCTTACACTTTCCAGAAAGATCAAGATGAATCAAACAGGAATCCATACATATACAAGAACCAATCGGGGAAGCTTGTGTGCAGATTGTGCAAAACTGTGCACACTTCCTGGATCAGTGTGGAACGCCATTTGGGTGGTAATAAGCATGGGCTAAATGTTCTACGACGTGGTAGCGCCAACGACAGGAAAGATTATGTACAGAAACCGGGACAGGAACTCGACAAGGAGTTTCAAGAAGCGGTGCAGACTAAGAGAGACCATCTACAACAAAATGGTATAGTGCCAGTTTGCAGAGTAGCCTCTGTCAAAGATGCTGAAACGGGACATTTGGGCGTAGCCATCCGAGTCGACTACAGCCAATTCAATAAGTCTATTTCTGAGGAGGGTCAGCTATTTCCACCTTTTGCAAGAATTGTTTCTGGCTTGGAGCTCTCAGAAGTGGAAAACAAGGATAAGAATTTTATAGTCATTGCCTATGAGCCCTTTGAGAATGTAGCTTTGGAGATCCCATCTAATAAAGTGGTCGTCATGAACAAGAATTACGAGGCACAGGATGCTCTCGACGAATTCAACGGAAAATGCACTTTTTGGGATGAAGATTCCCGCGTGTTTTACGTACAACTTTTCTTTGCATAGAGTTATATAGGGATCAAGCGATCCTTTCAAGCATGTCCTGCATGTATTTATTGATGTGGCCCGCCAAAAGAGAGTACTCCAACTCTACAGCATCAACTTCATTTTGGAAATCGATTTGCACCTTCTGCATTTTTTGTTCAAGTACTTTGACTTCACCTATGATGAAATCTTTTTCTATATTTTGTTCAGCCTGCTGCACTTGCGGTACTATGTTCTCAGCATATTCTGTATGCAATTCTTTCAATTTCTGATCGTTTTTTTCGCTCTCCAACGTAGCGTCTCTCTCCAAGTCATCTAGTTTGCCCCTCTGAGCGTCTAGTTGCTCTTGCAAGACAGACATCTTGACCATCAGCCCAGAAGAAAGCATTGTCTCCATTTTGTCACGTCTTATCATCAGCTGCTGCTTTAAATCCATAAGGCCGGACTCCCTCATGTGAGAATCTTGTAACTCTGTCGAAATGATTCGGAGGAGTTCATAAATTTCTTCAATGACATGCTGAAATGTCTGCATAGACACCCGAAGATTCTGTTGCGTCAATTCCAACTTTGTCAAATTATGCTGCTTAGTATCCAAAATTTCTTTCAGTTCTGAAATTCCAACTTGCAATTCTTCCAAATTAGCCTCTGAATATTTGGTCAATTTCTCTTTCAAGGACTCCAATTCCACAAGTTGAAATCCAAAAGATTCCAATTCCTTGAGCATCTTTTGCTTCTGCTCTTTGTAATTGTTATAATCAAGCGACAGTGTCTCTTGTACTTGGGTCAGTTTCTTCAATTCAGCCTCTAAATTTTTATTATTCTCTTCGAACGCCGTAAGTTCATGATCTCCCAATTGTGTAGCCTCATGCTCGTAATCCTGCAATTGTTGTTGCAATAAATTGTAGTCATCAAATTTCGAACGAAGTTGACCTAAAAGCGCTTCTGTTTGGCTGATAAATCTGTTACAATCAAACATACGCTCCTCTCTAAACCTTGCATAATTCACCACTGCACTTAGAAGCCTTCGAGTCCTAAGAACATCTGGCTTGTAAAGGTCTAACATGTTAAAATCAGAGACACCAATGTTCTGAAAAAATTTGAAGCATATCTTATTCAAAACTAGCACTTGCAAAGTGTCATTGTACATTGCATCTTCGTCTTCGTCATCTTCTCGTCCGAAATTGATCAGCGAGTCTGCTGAAATGCCCATAAAGTTGTCGATGATCTGCTTGTAAAGCGTAATGACGTACATCGATGTGGGCCTAGCAATCTTGTCCTCGGTCGCCAAACTGAAATCACAGCTTTGCAAACATATCGCCAACTCTGGAATGTCCAGCAGCGGGAAAATATCACTACTCATGTGTGGATCTTCTGATATGGTTCTTGTTCTTTAAAGCGACTTCCTTAATGTTTTAAGTCCCTCGGGGACCAGGCTCAGGAAATATCAACAACTAAAGCTGGATTAAATAGAGCAGCAAGGGTAATCAAGGGCTACCTTCTTCGGTTCACACAAATTTGCACTGCAAGTTTTGGTTAGGGAAGACTGTTTCTTCACTGTTTTGACGAGGTAGAAGTTTGAAAGGACACGTAAAATCGAGGCAGTATGATCCAAAAGGTAGTTGTTATTGGTGGCGGTCCTGCCGGATTATGTACCATTCACCAGGCTTTGAAGGAGCAGGCTAATGAGTATGGGGCCGTCTACGTTGGGTTCGAGGCCAAATCGAAACTAGGTGGTGTTTGGAGCGATACCCCAGGTGAATCATTAGAGGAGCCAACAGTGTTTGGTCAATTAGCCACTCTGCAAAACTCTAGTGATGCAGAAGATGTTAGAAAAATCTTTTACCAAAATTCACCTCTTGTTGGGGCTGATGGGTCGATCCAGTTGAAAACTTTATCTGGTACTTCTAGCAAGAAACCTTTGAAAATCAGCAGAAGGAGTTCCATAAGGGATGGCATATGCTTTGCCCGTAAAACTGGCATTTACGATAATTTTGTAAGCAATGTGCCTCAGGCATTGATGAATTTTGAAGACAATTCGGTAGAAGAATCCAACTCTGATCTGTACCCTCTGGCGGACATACCTATGATTAAAAATAACTTCACTACTTTTGTTGAAAACAATCATCTGGAATCCAATTATAGAATGAACACTAGTATAGAATATCTGGACAAGCTTGGCCCCACGAAATACGTGATAGCGGCAAAGCGGTCTGATCCAAACCAAGATTACGACGAATGGTACCTAGAGACATTTGACGCTGTTGTACTGGCCAATGGGCATTTTCTTATTCCTTATATTCCATACTATATGAGTAAGCCCAAAGATGGTGAATTGGCATCTCGAACCATTCATGAGTTTAACAAGAAATTCCCAGGGACTTTGGTACATTCGAGAGATATAGATGTCTGGTACCACAAAGTCTTACCACGGTTAGCTCAAAAAACCAAATATCATCGTATTGTGGTTGTGGGAAAAAGTTTTAGTTGTATGGACCTTTTGAAACGCATCCAACACTTACAAAGTCTGACTCCATTTGAAATAATAATTTCTACCAACCAGACGCCAGTACCCGATGAGCGGAACCCTTTCAAATGGTTTGACGAATGGCTACTCCAGAATTCTAGAGTTTTGTTGAAACCACAGATCCAAAAGTTTATTACTGACGTTTCTTCTCCTCAGATTAAATTTGTCGACGGTACGCAGTATGAAGTGGATTACGTACTCTTTGCCACCGGATACTTGTACAGCTTCCCATTTGTTTCTCCTCAATTGTTGGAAACTTGTAGAATATTTACCACACCAGACCAAGGGAACTTAGACTTGTTACCATCAAACATATCAAGAGTTACGGGACTCTATCTACATACTTTTTCCATCGCAGAACCTACGTTTACATTCTGCGGAATATCGAGCAATGCTAACTTCCAATCCTTTGACATATCTGCCAAGGCCATAGTAGGGGCCTTCACACGCTTCAACAAATTGTTTGCCGGACAGAATCCTCAGGACTTCCCGCATTACGATTCTATTTGGAGCCAAATTTTACCTCCCATAAGAGAGCAACTGTTGTGGTCCCAAAGAAGATTGATGCAAACAGGTAACAATGGCGCCTTCCATTTCTACTACCCCTTAGAATTATTGTTCCAAGACTGGCTAGAGCCCTGTCAAAAGGTTTTTCCTCCTCAGGCCCAGGTAGAATTTCCTGCCAATTGGCAAAAGCTGAGGGATGATGGATACAAAAAACTAGAACAACTGTTCTTTGAGAAAATGCAAAATCCTTCGCCGCATTGACAGTCTTGATCTTGTTATAGTCTAGTTAAATGGAATTACTTGGCATTTTGCCCATTTATTTACCTTTGCACTAGTTCGGAAATATCTTGAACTTCTCCGACAAGGTACAAGCCATAAGCATTAAAGACACGCACTGAGCAGCCTGTACAATTTGAACGGTTTGAACAGGACAACAAGAGTTTTAAGTTTCTTGATATCCCAACAGCCAATTGGTCATGTCTCTGCAAGACTACCAATCACCCTCGCAGGTGTCTGTGCATACCAAGAGGCTCTCGGCGATGATTGACTCACTACATGGAGACCAGGACGATGATGAGCTTCTTCGGGTGCGAGACCCCTCTCCAACGACCACTCCCAAGCGGACACAATCTCCACCCCCTCAAAGAGGAGCCACATCAAGCCAAGAATCACCCACAAAGCTACACAGGTCTCCTGCCGGGGTCGTTTCGCTAAACTCTCCAGACAAGGGCTACAGATTCAGTATGCTTTCTAATTACTCTGGAATTGTGCAAGAAGCTGTTGGAGTGTCATATGTAGTCAAGAATCCATCCGGAGCCTTTAAAGTGAAGTCCACGCCTAATTTACCTACTTTTCCTTCAGAAGAGACGTTAAATCCAAGTAGGAAACCGACGGGAGCTAGCAGCAACGAAGATATAGTGCTGAAGAGTGTTCGTAGTGTAAAGTCAAGGGGGGACTTCTCTAGCGGCTCCAGACCAGGTTCTAAGGCAAACTCAGAAAGTCCCAAACAGGATTCGTTGAAGCTTTTATCAATCAACAATAATAGACGAGCAGTAGCACCTTCATCGTCAATTGGATCTGGAAACATGGCCAGTGAGAGCGGTTCATCATCTCACAAAATCGAGACCCCAGTGGTGGAGCAGAAATTTACAAGGATTTCGACTCCACAGGTGAGCAGTGACGCTGATTCCATAGCTACAAGCATTATACCAGAGGTAACTACTACTAAGAGGAAGGATGAGGGAATACCCCCGGCTCGTTCGGAGACTACCGATTACAATCCTGCCATACCACCTAGAAGTAGGAATAGACCCACGTCAAGGATTCTTCTCCAGGACGATAACGAGCATGAGCAGGAAGAGGGTCATTCTCAAGGAAATCATAACTCGAAGAGACCTGATTCGCCCACGAGAGGATCATCTGTGACTAACAAATCTGACACTTATTTTTCTGCCTCCAGTTTTGACGTCGAGGGGCACAGAGTGGAGGTCGATTTGACTAGCGAAGATGAGGAGGATGGAGAAGATCCAGTGGACGACTACTTATCCAGACCACTCCCTACTGTCCCTCAATCTGCGCAGGTACACAGAGATTCTACGATTAAGCGTGAGCAAGGAAGGGAACCCGAAGTGGTCACTACTCTAGCTTCTAGCAGTGTGCAAGACCAGACATGCGACTCAGATGATCAGTACGAGTACATCGACGAGACTGGACGAGTAATAGAAGGCACTACGCCTCACAAGGGTCCATCAGTTCAAAATTCCAAGAGTCGCAAAGGTAGCAGTAAAAAGAAGAAGCAGCAAGAACTAAGACAGTTTGATGTCGATACGCTTTCGCAGCTTCTCAATGTAACTAAGGGAACTTTGATCGGTGCAGAATTTGCCAATCTGGGCATGAAAATTGAAGAGAAAAGAGCTCTGGAGAGGCTAGTAGATTCGTTGTCGCGACTGACTGCAGATATGGTCTTGGACCCGGATCGTTACGAAGAAGGGTTAAAACGTCTCCACAAGGCCACCAAGGCATTGGAAGGTTTTTAATTAATTGCATGGGGTTACACAGGAAACGTTTTTAATCCTCTTTTTTTTTCTATTTTATAATTTTTATCTTATCTAGTTAGGCTTTTAATTTTCGATATTAGACAAAACTTGAAGCTCGATGAGCTTTAACAACTCGTTCGAAACACAAAACTTGCGATGCTACGCTTTAGAGGCTGCTTGAGAGTTTGCAGAAGTCTTTCCACAAATGGTATATGCTTTCAACAACAGGAAGAGAAACTACTGCGTGCCAAACCACGGGTGGTAGGACATTTCAAAGATGAGGAGGACTTGACCAGTGTCCCAGAGAGGTCTCTATTTGATCAAGTCTTTGAAAACATTATGAAGAAAGAGGAGGCCAGAAAAAAGAATTCGAAAGAAATCTTGAGGAGTGCAAGGAGCTCCTCTGAAAGAGATCTCGAAAATGAAGATGGTAGAGGCTTACAGATTGTGTTTGAAAACAAGAACAAAGGGCTTACCCCAGAGGATCAGAAATTACTGGATTTCTTTAAAAATACAAGCGGTTCTAATGAAAGCAAGTCTGCGAAATTGACCAGGGACGACATCAGAAATTATCCGGTGTCACTGGTGTCGAATTTTGAAGAAACCAACGAAAAGTCATCGCAGCCACCTTTGAATCTAAGATTCGACCAAGAGACTTTAAAAGAGCTAGCGACTCGTGAACATTTGAAAGCGGCCCTGGACACTGTCATGAAGCCCTATGTGGACACTCTGATCCAAGCTATTGAGACTGATTACGATTTTTTCATCACCATTAAAGAATTGCTTAATGTGTTCACCCACAGGAACCAGCAACTTGACATTGGCGACCAGATTCTGTCGCCAGATATTCTCCAGCAAATAGAACAAAACTGCCAGGGTCACCCCGACCAATTACCAGCTCCCTACCAAATTACTCTGCCCTACACCGTCGTTAAACTGCTTACATCGCCAGATCTTGACTTCCCGTCCGAGAGGAAATACACACTCGCCTATTACATCTACCAGGAATGCAAGAAAAGCTCGGATGTTCCTTTGTATCTTAACGTGTGCAATGTGGACTTCTACAACCTACTTTTGCAATTGTCGTGGGACAACTACCGTGACATACATCAATTGAAGCAGCTAACTACTGAGATGAGCATCAATGGAATTATGGGAGATCTCTATACTGTCGAAATACTCGACAGAATGTGCCATGACCTAAGGAACGTCAGCGACGGAATTCCAGAAGAGGAATCCTCCGAAGTCGAGCTAAATCCGTCTTCCGTCGGGATTGTATGGTGCAGGGAAAACGACATGCAACTGCGTCATATAGAGAACTACTTGGGACGTCTAAAGGAGAGCCTGGCATAATTAAATAATATTCTAAAAAGCTCTGAAGGTCTATCGAGACTGTATACTACTTCCGTACACCGCATACTTAATGCCTTTTTGGCTTGCGATCTTATAAGGTGTAATAAGAACCCATTAAAAGAAGGCTATTTAGTCATGAACATTAGAACTTGACGACTTATTTCTACGTTGAGCTCTGCTATCAACGGCCATGGCCTCCACGAGCCTTGCATCTATTGCAGAACGTTGCCACAGGATTACGCAGTCATATTTGCAGATTAAAGAGCCTCGGACGCAGATCATTACCGATACCCAAAGTGCAATCAAGCTGACTCAGAAGTATCTCCTCAAGGATATATTTCGTCGGTGGAGCCCGCTAAATGGTGAAATTTCTATATCCTACAATGGGGGCAAGGACTGTCAAGTGCTGCTGCTAATATATCTCAGTTGCCTTTATGAGTACTGCTTGCAAAGCCTCCCCGGTAAGCCATTCCCTCTAGAAACTCTAAAAGCTGTCTTTATTGACCAAGCTGAGACATTTACTACACTGGAACAGTTTGTGGAGGATACTAAGCAACGTTATTTCCTTTCACTGTACGAATCAGAGCGTGGACCCAACAAAGATGTATCAATGGCCCAGGCTTTTGAAAAATATTTGGCGGATAATCCAGATACCAAGGCCATCGTTGTGGGCATACGGTACACGGATCCGTTTGCGCAGAATTTGAGACCCATCCAAATGACAGATGCTGGGTGGCCCGATTTCCTCAGGTTGCAACCTATTCTGCACTGGAAACTGGCTCACGTCTGGTCCTTTTTACTTTACAGTGGTGAACCTATATGCGGCATCTACAGCGTTGGGTTTACTTCTCTGGGGGATATCAGCCATACTCTGCCCAATTCTCACCTGAGGACCGCCAATCCACCCCCGCTGCATTTTCAGTGGGAAATTGATCACTCTTTCAACGGCAATAAGGAGGTCCATTTGTCGAAGCTCTCTGATGCTGATTTGCATCTGCAGGACTGTAAATACCTGCCAGGGTGGTACCTTGTAGACGACACCTTGGAGAGGTGTGGAAGAAGCAAAAGTTAGACTTTCTAGATTTTTAAATGAAATAAAATTATATACAGGTCATTGTAGCAATAGAGACGAATCAGTGTCAATCGTGGGGTTTCCCGCCTATTCTGTCGTAGAGTCTTGCCGCGTGGTAGTTGATATTACTCTTTTCGACCTTGTTTCCCTTACCCATGGCCTTTTCAGTACTGCATACCTTTAACTCACTAGCCAAATTCTCACACACAGGGCTCATGTGGCCGTTGGACGACCAGCATTGCAGTAAGTTGGACATGAGCACTAAACATCTGTTAGCCTCTTGTCTTATTATGGGCTTTTTCACTTTGAGTCGAGGCAAAGGTGGCAATCTGTGTACAGGTGGTTTACCGGACATGCTGCAAGTACTGCGAGAACTGGCAATAGTTATGCTCTATGTCTTGGAAGTGGTTTCAATTGTAGATGGGCTTTCTAGTTGTTTTTTTCAATTTTGAAAAATTGTATGAAACTATACACATTTAAGAATAATGAAGAAAAGATGAACGCTACATATCTTTGGTACCTACCCATACCTAATAATATTCTTTCAAATCTGGCATGCGGAGGATTTTTTTCTCTTTATTTTGCGCAAAGTCCTGCAGCTTGCTGACCAGGTCGGAGTTCTTCCACTTTTCTGGAATGGGACTGGTTGCGTAGTTCTTAGTGGCCCAATAGTAAATATCCCAGTCCAACTCGTCAAGCAGAGAGTCATATTCCTCTAGCTGCTCTGGGGTCATGTCCTTCAGATACTTTGCTGCGAAGCCGGACAGCAGCAGATCGGTCTCAAGAATACCTCTTTTCCTGGACTGGTACACTAGACGGGCCCTTTTACTATCCACACTTTCGTTGTGTCTTTTGATAGGCTCCATTTTGACTCTCTGGACAACGTCATCCTTGGGGTTCATAGAGTAACCTCTTGAGAGCCTGGGGACCATTGGTAGGCTGTGCTGAGGACAGTTGAAAGCATTAAAGATGCCCTTAGATGCTATACGGCCGACTCTGGGGCAAAACATGACTTGTTTTAATGTGTTTACTCGTTAGTAATTGTTAGTATTAGTTATTAAGTAAGCTCGGTTACATAAAAAAAAAAAAAGCTATATGGGCTGTGATGGAAAGAAGCTGTGGAAAGCACGACCTCCTCCTCGCAAAACTTTTTGAGCCGATATAGAGTTCTAATGATCCAGAATCATGTCATATCTAAATAGCTACGCTGGCGATCCTCAGTCACAACCGTTTGTTCTTCTGTTATAATTTGACCTGCCCAGCAGGGAAGAGAACCTCACCAGTGACGCAAGAAATCAGATCATCGTCCAGTGTGTAGGCCCTTGCAACGAAGACGTATTTTCCTGGGGGCACCTCACCAGGGATAGACACCTCCTTTGCGATATTGTAGATACCAGGTTGAATTGGACATTTCAAGTCATCGATGTCGTTTTCATCCAGATTCTCACACAGGTCGAACGTTTGGGTCAATAGCCTGATATATCCCAAGCGCACCTCCACATCGATGTAGGCACCTTCGACCACTTCCTCGAAGAGTTCACCAGAGGCAGTGATGGTCAAATTTTGTCCACGTTGAGGAGGATTAGGGGAGATTGCAATGGAATTGATCTCTAGCAATTGTTTCTCAGCGACATCGCATTTGCAAACTGGGGAACCTCCTGGGATGGGTTTGTCTGCTAATTGGTAGAATTCTAAGGGGTGGCTGTCAAAGGAGATAAAGCTGGCCAAAGTGGTGGAGAATAGAGCTAGTAATGGTAAGATAGGAAGCATTGCGTTGCAAAGAATCGGGGGGTCCGCAAGAGTTACGGTAGGGGGAAGGTTCTAGTGGTGGTTGCAAAAGATGAAGCAGGTGCAACTTATCTTCCTTTCGACTACAAAGGACTGGTCGCGTTAAACGAGCAATGATATTGGGAAGGGATCTTCAACAGTTTTTGAAGGGGAATGTTTAGAGGGTTTTGGAGATTATAGTTTTGCTTCTGTATGTCAAAGGTGCATGTGGGTACTTTATATGGTACTAAAATCTGCAAGATGGTGCTTAATAACTTTGGTAGTATATGCTAAAGGGTGCTGCACAAGTTGAAATTATTAAAGGAAACTGAGCAGCAATTCTTTGAGACGAATTTGTCAAATAAAGAAGACGTGCCATAAACAATTCCGTAGTAAATGTTTAAACAATTGCAGGATTTTTTTTTCACTTCCAAAGGTATTTCGGAAACGATTTCACTACCGACAATTCAAATTCATTATAGTTAGAATTATACACCTGTTATGATATATGATTATTAAAAGAAGACGAGTATAGTGAAATTTAGGACTCGAGTTCTGATTGGTTCTTTATCCAGGGCATTGGTGATCTTGTAGAAATGACAGTGTGAAGCAATAAGCGTCCACGAGTTCAAAGCTTCCACGTGATATAAGGCACTATACGTTCACATTTATATTAATAAATAATAACCTATGCAATTCCTTCTGATAGATACACGAATGAATAAGTTAATGTACAAGGGCTCTATGAATACTTGCTTTGTTGTGGGCTGAATCACAACTCATTTTTGCGTATGAGTCATGCATCAGTAAAAATATAATACCCATTGAAATTCATGATAATATAAAAAAATGTGGCCGCAATCAATGTCCATCGCCTTGTCTCTTAAGATTTAAGATCAGCAGAGAGTAAAGAGAATGTTCCACATCTTTTTTTTTTTTTTTCTATAGTACAAACTAAATGCTTTCTCGCGATAGCATTTGGCGTAATGCAAGTTTAGAACTAGACACACCAGTTCCCACCCTAGTCCTCAGCCTACCCCTTATGGTGAAAGTTCTTGCACTTTTTGCATTACATACTATGTACCGTCAGTCATGCGAACATATTATTACAGATTTCTACAAGAAGTACCCACCACGTTGAGTGTTATGGCTAGCAGCGGTCTCTTGAATGTAATCATCCGGCACTGCCGAGAATATTTTGAAAGTAGGTTCAAGGTCCTCATCCACCTTCATGACACTGGCCACATTACCGCACCGGTAGCAGTAGTTAGGGGCCGACCAAACGGTAACTACGTCTTTCTCTGGGAAATGGTATTTGAAGCCTTCCATGACCAATTGATGCGCTCTCGCAATCAAATTGAGCCCATTAACGTGGTTAAACTCCCGAGCTACTTTGCTGCCAAACAACCATCCGGCGCCACGCGGGGAAACTTGCCAATCCTCCACATTATCAGGGTCTGACCAAAGTAAATCTGAAAACCCACCTTCATGAGGCACCTCTTGTGCACGCGAAAGAACTCTTATCTGATCGAGCATCCTAATTTCAGGGGATAATCCACCGTGTACGCAGAGTATCCTACCGTCGATTATAGCTGCAAGTGTCAAAAAATCAAAAACTTGACAGCAGTACTTCCACACAGTGGTGGATCCGTATTTGTTCAAACATTCTTCGTAAAATCCATAGACTTGAGTAATCTGCCTGGACTCGTGGTTGCCTCTCACCATAGTTATCTTGGAAGGGTATTTTACCTTTAAACACATGAGTAGGGTGAAAGTTTCCAAACTGTAATAGCCACGATCCACATAATCTCCTAGAAAGATGTAATTTATTGAATCCGGAAACCCACCAGCGGTCCTAAACAGCTCCAGTAGATCGTGGAACTGTCCATGTATATCGCCACATACAGTTACGGGGGTTTGCACCGGCTGAATGTTGCTCTCCTCCATGAGAAGTTCCTTAACCATCTCGCAGAGTTGCTTCATCTCATTTTCACCGAGAGATTGGCATTTCTTAATCCTTTCCAGCCATTCGTCAGGATTGCTGTCCGTCATGGCGTAATGTGCACTATTTAATCTCGACTATGACCTCTGATGTGCCCCTTCAAAGACCGCTTGGGAACCACGCGACAATTCTAAAGTACACTCGTAAGCTTTACCAGGCTTCAGATGGTTCCAAAGATTCAATGCTGAGGATGAATGACCTTTAATCGTCATTGTGATGATCAAGAGTCGCGCCTAATGCATTTCGATCAACGAGATGCCCATTGAAAACACATCGCTATATACGTGCACCTGGTATAGTAGTATAAAGAAGACATATTAGTCACCTAGAAGTTCTGGATGGTCTCTATTCATCAAGCCAGGCGTCATCAGGGTTCAATGGAAACGCCTGAACCACTCTGCCCTCGATTTGGGGCATTATATCTTGCAAATGGTGAGATTTCTTAACGACGCAGGTCTTCAACAACGGGAAGCAATTTCCCCGGAGTAGGCCCAGGTTGATAAGCGTTACAAGGACATTTTCCAGGTTCTCTGGGACGTGTATGGCGTCATAGACTGATAGTGATTGCTGAGGGCTCCCTATAGACAGTCGCATTGCGGTTTCCACGACGTTGTAAGGTAGTCTACCGGAATCCTGTGCTGTTACGAAGCTCTGAACCACTGCTCTGACGAGAAAGCGGTATGTGACCATAGGCAATTTCTCTAAAAGTACGAGCAAAAGGTGATGCTTGCGTAGTTCTGACTCGTGGTCGCGTAGCCATACGTTTAGGCCCTTGATGGATCCGCTTCTGACATGGCGCGCCAACTGGGCATAGTCGTCAGCGACTGCTGCATCAAGGCTTCTCACTAGTTGGAATCGGGGGAGTTTACCAATCATAAGTCCCGCGGGTACCAAGTGTATAAGGATTCTGATCAAGTTACGTCGCAGTTGTGGGATGAAGTCTGGATGGCTTCCGTCGAGAACCAACGAAAGTTGCCGGTAGGCAGCGTTCAGCTGTACAAAGGCATTTGTGATGCGATTGTTGATCAAGTAGTAACGTCCCAGTAAGTATCGATACTCAATCTGTTCCCTTACCGGGTAGTTTGTAAAATGAGCCATGCTTTTGGGCCGAAAGTTATTGAATATATTGGAGCACAATTGGGGGGACTCTATCCTAAAATAGATATTGTTCAGTTTATTGACAATGTAGAGCAGAATTCCATGCTTTGTTGAGGTTGAATCAGAACCCTCGACACGTTTGATGCTGTTGAACAGACGTGATATAATGGAGGACACAAAAGACAATAATTGGTGACGCTTGGTGCCAATGGCCATATAATTGTCGTCCAGTCGAATGGCCAGCGGTATCACATACTCCGTGTGTGCTCTAAACAATGGTACGAGTGTGTCAATGGGATAACTGTCGTTCAACAAGCAGTTGTTCAGATTTTGGTAAAAGTTAAATATCAAATCGCAGCTATGCCAAAGAGACCAAGGGTCCACGTCTCGACAGTACTGCAAAAAAGAGACAATTAGCATGTTAAGTCTGGTCCACTTGCCACCATGGAATTTCTGTGCCTCTACGAGCTTCTCCAATGATTTGTCGTCGTATCGGCTCTTTGGGC
Source organism: Zygosaccharomyces kombuchaensis (assembly GCA_003705955.2). Taxonomy (NCBI): domain Eukaryota; kingdom Fungi; phylum Ascomycota; class Saccharomycetes; order Saccharomycetales; family Saccharomycetaceae; genus Zygosaccharomyces; species Zygosaccharomyces kombuchaensis. The sequence goes on from PPJZ02000011.1 coordinate 74,987, forward strand.
CCTTGTTTAATTCGTTTTGTAAAGATGCTATCACCATTCCATTGTCCTCCAATTCAATCGAAATAACATTGTAATTATCAGCAGCTATGTCCTGTAAGAGCTGGGTCAACGAATAGTTCATTTGTCTCCCTGCTTTTTCCAAATTTCACCTCCCGTCTTCTAGATTAGTTCGTGAACAGGTCAAAATATTTCAAACTTCAACTAGATGAGCTTAGTGTCCAAAGAGCGCAAGGCGAGGAATTATGGCCATAGATGAGGGTTCCAAGAGCCTGAAGATGCCATTTCAAAGGAATGGCCGAGGCAATGGGAAGAAAAGCGACAATAGAGCAGCAGATGGTGATAAAACAGAGACCAAACCATTACGCAAACCGGGCCAAAAACCTCGGAATAGACGCAGAGATCGTGGACCTAAGAGGCCACCACCAGGAGTAAAGCTAGTTCTTAGGCTGTTGCCACCGACTTTAACCAAGGATCAATTGCTGGAAACCCTAAAGCCCGTCGTTGGTGAATTTTCGCAATGGCACCTATTGCAATGGTACTATGTGGAAGGATATTACACTTCGAAGATATTCGCAGAGCCGGTGTACTCTAGGTGCTACTTTATTTTTGAAAATATGGATCTGCTCAAGAAGTTTTCCCAGCTTGTGGAACCTTTAACTTTTGTGGACGACAAAGACAACTCTACCAGGGCCGTTCTTAAGATATCCGGTTACTGTGAAAGTTACAACGACGACTCCCAGAGACCCACTCGTAACAGTGAAGCCTTACAGGGAACATTGGAAAACGACCTTTTCTACAAGACGTTTCTCAAATCGATAAAGTTGATGGAAGAGTCGCCAGAGTATTCTTACGTCGATGTCAACCTGTTGAAACCGCTAGAAAAAGAGTTGGATAAGCAAAGGGGGTTGGAACAGGCAATACAGAAGAGGTCTGACATGGCTCTAGTGGCATTGGCTGGGGACGATAAACCCAAGAAGGGCAAAAAAAAGAAGAAGTCGTCGACGCAAAAGAATGACAGCAAGGGCGTTAAGGACGCCAAGCCTAGGAAACCAAAGAGTAAAAAACCTAAAAAGTCCGAGGCGGAATCCAAATGTCCCAACAACAACGTGGTGATCATTGAAGCCGCTGGTAAGAAAGAATTGCAAAGAAGAAGAAAAGTACAGGAGAAGCCCAGATCATCCAAGAAATCAGCAAAGAAGCAAATTAAACTGTTGAAGAAAGAGCCATCAGAGGCATCTTAAACACTTTCCTATGTACGATATTCATTTGCTGGATGTCGTTTTCACATATATGTTTTGTCCAGTGCCCAAAATCGCATACGCAAAGCTGAAGAACACAGACCATTTTGCAGGTGCAATGTACTTTTGAGCAATGGAGACAAGTATTGTGGAGGTAACCAAGCTGGAAGACAAGATTTTGAAATACTTGGCCCTCAGATTCTGTTTGATCATTGGTGGGTATCTTGCCAGAGCCCAACCGACATTTTGGTTGACCACAGTCAAGGTACTGATCAAGAATCCCACTTGGATGGGCGATACAATCAGTAAAGATGCCAGCAATTGTGCCAGTTTTCTCAATTTGTTGCTAACAATTTTGCTGTTGGTAGCGTGTGTTATCCAGCCGTACAAATAGTGATTAATCGGGGCATTGATCAATCCACCGTAGCAGAACATGAGTAGTACCTTGCCGGGCTGTCTGGCAACGATCTTAAGCACGGTTGCCAACCTCTTAAGCGTGCTCTGACCTTCCCTGGACACAATCCCAGTACTCACTTGGCTGACAAGTTCCCCCAGCGACGAGAGTATGGCACCGGTAATGATCTTAGTGAGGAGTGGACGTTGTGTTAGGGCCTGATTATAACGACGACTTATATCCATGTTTGTTGCGGAGGTAAAGAACAGGGAGTCAAGATTCTATTCAACTAGTTTCCTTTATATATTGTGCATAATTGATAAGACATGGCAATATGCGAGATTGCAGCAAAACCGTTGTCGCACTCCATGAAAGCTGATATACTGGTGCAAATGGACTCAAAGAGATTCTATCTAAGATAAGTTGGTAAAGTTCGAAGGCTGGGTTGCTACGAGAGGGCTTCATGAACGTTCATTTTTGCAGCTTTGTATCCAAGCCTCTAGATTTTTTTCTCACACCATCGTAACAATAACTATGCACACGTACGTAACAAACTTGAGCTGCTCAAACGCTTGGAGCTTCTGAAAGCATTGCTAGAAAACCAGTTGCTCGGTCCCGCTTCCTTTGTCCTTGCAGCTTTTCTCGAAGATCAAGTTAACTTGAAAGCAACATTCAACTTTGAAGTTGAACCATTACCACATCTACAGACAAAATCATGAAGCTCGTCAACTTCCTAAAGAAGCTACGCAACGAGCAGGTCACCGTAGAGCTGAAAAATGGTACTACTGTCTGGGGGACTCTACAAACTGTTTCTCCCCAGATGAATGCTACTTTGACAGACGTGAAGCTCTCTCTCCCACGCTCGACGTCGAATTCGAACACTTTGGCCAGCATCTACCTTTCAGATGGGACACCCACACCAAACGAGCCCTCCACGACGTCCTTGCAGTACATCAACATTAGAGGTAATACCATTAGACAGATTATCCTCCCAGACTCACTGAACATAGATTCACTTTTGGTCGATGAGAAACAGTTGAACAAATTAAGGAGGACTGGCAAGCTCGCCAACGACTCCAGTAAGAAGAGGAGGGGTGAATTTGGTGAAAACTCCAGTAAACGTATCAGAAGAGGCGTCTAATCGCTGTCACTCTCACTTGAACTACTTTCCTCCAGCCGTGTCCACTGACATTTACCTACTCGAATGCCCCATATTTCGTCTTGGCCAAGCAGCCACTCGACTAGCTCGTCTATGTGTAATATTTCTACCGTAACTGTTTGCGATTTGGACCAGCAGTCCTGATCCATGGACACGCTTTTCACTTTCCTGTAGTCATTATAGTAACGTTTGAACAAGGCTTGAAATTGTTGCGCCAACAGCTCATCAGCTGGCAGGAAGTAGTATTGGACCCTCACATAGGTGAGTATCAAGCCGATGATGTATTTGTTATTGAAGCTGGGTACTTCCTCCATCATCACCTGCAATTGATCCCAAGTAGGTCGGATTTCAATAAGCTTCATGAGCAGGCACTGGAACTCTATACCGCCCAATACGTGCACTTGATTCACTGATCCGTCCATCAAAGTGCCCAGGTCCCTCACTATGACTTTGCTAAGGCACCCCATGGTGTCCCCTCTTAGTGACACCGTATTCAAGTTGACCTTGTAGTACATAGCATTGTGGATCCTGTCACGGGCAATTCGTTGAACCACCAGCGATACAGACTGGTGGTTGAGCTGTTTGGAGGACAGGTAAGACTCGATTTGGAATTCTTGTGGCATGTCTTATTTGGGTGGGCTTTCTAGAACTCAACCTTCAAATCGAAGTTGTAAAAAAGGTGTGATTTCAACACTTCATTGACCATACGCTATATACAAGTATCTATAAGATTAAAACCACGTAGTTCTCTCAGTCTCCCGTTTTCTCTCGAGCCTCCTCTTGTACTTGGAGCCCTTGACCTCCATGATGTACTTGTCGGCATTTTTAATTGCTTCAGCCATCTTTGCCATCTTCTCGCCGTAGACCAATTCGTGTTTGTGGCCCTTGGGCAACAACACACCCTTCATCACCTTCTTATTCGCATATTTGTCCTCATAAAACATCTTGTTTCTCGGTGGCAGCATGTCTTGCACTCCATAAAGCGAAGCAAGCTTGTAGAGGTCACTCATTCTTCTCAGTGAGTACTTAGGTTCGTGATAGCGACCTGTCACTGGATGTTTATTGGGCAGAAATGGGTTGGCGTTGATTGCATGTGTAGAGATGGGCTCCTTAGCGTACTGGATCGAAGGAGGATACATCTTGAAGAAGTTCTTGAGCTGCGAAGGCAGCAGGTCAAAGAGTTGTTTGGAAGACATGTACTCGCGCTTTTATGAAGCCTTACTCTAGGTTTCTTTCTAGATGTTGTCTTGCAGCATCGAATTTTTTCATTCACCGCTCGTTGGAAAATCACACATAATACATAATAACTACAAGAGGTTCTTTGATGGAACGACTCTGCCGTACCACCACTTCAATGCAGTGTCAGACTTCATGCAAGAAACTATATCCCACAGGGCAGTCAGAATTTCCCTCCTCTGTCTTTCGTCAAACCCTATGAGTGTCAATTCTTGACAAGTATTCAACCAATCAACCAAAAACTTGCTGTCCACGTAAGGAAGCTGGTACATCAGGCATAGCAGTAGCGCTCTTTGTTGGTCCCTATTCGTGCAATTGAGGATTTCCAAATAAGTGTAGTGGAGTGTGGTCTTGGACAAGTCCTTGTCGATCGCTTGCAATAGTGGTAGTTTTGAAGACATTGCTTGGAAAACAATGGCGAGTTGCTTTTCAGAGAGTCGGCCCTGGAGGAAATGGGTGGTAGACAATGCAATGTATTTTTCGTAGTTTTTGGCCTGCCATAAGATCAGATTGTCTCCAGATACACAGTTTTGGAACAAAGAAAGTACTACCAAGTGCATTGACTCTCTTATTTCACGATCTGGAGAATCAATGTATGCATCTTTCAGGGGGTTGACGACGGCATCGATAAACTGGGGCGATAAATCAGTCACACTGGGAAGAGTATTTCCCATGTAGTTGAGCGTGAAGAGGAGTTTAGCATCATTGGGCTTGTTTGGGTGAGGCATCCCTTTCCAAATGTTACCGAGCATCGTGTCCAGCACATGCAGGTAGGGTAGGGAGTCGCCGCACATAGTAATGCCCGCGGTGGCCACCTCGTAAACGTATTCGTAGGATTCGAAACCTAGGACACCGATGTCTTGCGCAATAAAGCTGGTAAAGAACAAGCACATAATTATCTGAGAATACCAATTTTCGGGGATCTTTTGAGTAGCGTCCAGGATGGCCTTGAGCTCTATAATCACAGCAAATAACACATTGCGATAATACTCATCGGAGTAACTCCTGTTGGATTGAGCGCTTCCAACTTCCCTAGCGCAGAGGTTGAAGCACTCTCTGCATAAAGCGCATAGGATGTTTGAGATGACTTGGCCTCCGTTCTTTTCAATTGATATTTGTAAAGTTTTGACGAACCTGCTCAAATGTCTCGCCAGGGGAGAATTTTTGCCAGGCGGGCATGCAATGTAGTTCGTAGAAAGGCGAGTTAACGCTAGTGTCACAGTGTCCCAAGGCAATTGGGTCATTTGGATGTCCCCAGGTTCGCTTATTGTTGAGTAAACCGCCACAATCTCATCTAAACGTGTCAGGGGTTGTGGTTTACAAATCATTGAGCACCAAACGGGCATAAAATAAATTTTCCTCCACTGCTCATACATTTTAATCACATTACCGCTGTCGTCCAAGAAGTTACTCTTTTGAAGGTATTTGAACTTGTCCTTGGTACTCAAGATGCCACTAAGCAAGGCCAATTTCTGTGCAGTCCATGCCTGACACTGTACAAAGCACCGATCCCAGGCGCCATAAAACTCTTCTAACGAGACTGTGGGCTCCGAAATTTCCAACTTCCATTGGAAAATGGCCTGCATCATTTCAAAGAGCTCGAATAGGTCTTTTCCCACCCACGCAGGGCTTTCAAAGGTTGAACAGACTAAATTTTGCAAAGTTCCCACTGTTTGCAATCTTGGTGTGTAGTATACAAGGTTGTTGAGAAGAGCATTGCGACTCTGAGGTAGCCCCGCTCGTAGCAGACTTATCAAATGTGTCACAGCGTGGTCAGAATTCATTATAGTAGGCCTATTGGCGTCTTAGCGTCACATATGCTGATCCGTGTAAGCTTCAACACTTTTGGGCATGAGCCGAAGGGGGAGGGTTCTTGAAAAGTCATATCAGAATTGAACTGTAAAGGAAAACGATTGAAAGAAGTAGTCAAGATGTCGATGGAAACTCCTACTGGATTGTATCGGTTCCCCGTAACCAGATTATGGATGGTCGGAACAGTCATGGTGACGTTGGTGGCCTCTGTAGCCAATTGTAAGTACATTTTTATTGCCAAGTACGATCCATTCATATCGCAGTACCATCAATACTACAGGTTGCTAATATTCCAACTAGGGTGTGTCAACGAGACGGATATGGCTTTACTCGTGCTTATATGGTATCAATTTAGGAATTTGGAGCGGCTCATGGGATCCTACAAGTACTTGAGCGTAGTATCCCTAGCACTCATATACACCACTGTGTGTTTGGCTGGACTGAACTGTCTAGTGAACCGTATACTACCGTGGCAAATTCTTAACAGCCTCACGACAGGAGCTCTGCCTCTTGTTCTGGCAATGTTTCATTTTTACAAGGAGTACACTCCTCAAGTCTACGAGTTTGAAGTGGTTTTGGCTCAGCCTTGGTCACAAAAGAGCCAGAGAAGCCAGTACAAGTGGGTTCTGAATGACCAATTTTTAGTAGGTGCGCTCGTCGCTATTCTTTTGATCAATCAAGGTCTGGAAGGGATCGTTTGTGGATTCGTAAGTTGGATTTGCGGTGTCTTCCTGGACAAGGGCCTATTTCCGGGCATGGAACGCTGGAGGCTACCGCTGGTGAATCGTCTACTATTATCTGAAGATAATGTACCTGACTCTGGGGAGCACCCATATTCTACAGATGCCGCTAATGAAGAAGTTTTGAACAGAAGAGACGACGACACAGAGGAGAGCCCCACCAACGATGGTGTGCTACCATTGGATGACGAAAATACGAATGACGAGCCCGCAAGACCCCTGGGTGTACAATTTCTAGACACATTTCGAACATAAAACTACACAGGTGTTATATTTTCAAGTCTTTGGTTCCTTGTTCGGCCTTCTTAAGTGCCTGCCTTCTTTCAACGTCCCAGTTATACAGCCTGGCGCAGTTGACTTCCATCGTGGTAATGTTTTCCCTCAGAAACTCTCCATCCTCAGTGGAAATCCTCAGGTTTTCCTCTGCATCTGAAAGCTTCGTCACCAGGAGTTCGATGGCTTCCTGAACTGGGTACTCCAACATGACATCAGCTCCCAGCCACAGGCCCACTTTCAAATCCGGGCCAGTTTCCACAAGAGCCTTGGTGAATAGAGTATCATTCAGCTGATAATTAGTTTCTAGGGGCTCTTCACGATTCTGCAGTTGACGGCATACCTTTAACGTATTTTCGATATCCGGAATACGAGTCTTTAGAAGCATTATGTTGCTCATCTTAGATTCCTTCATGTATTTGTACATCGATAATCTCTCCTGAAATTTACTAAAGCACAGATCAAAATCGCTGGGGTCCTTGACGAAGTCTTGAACATTTTCCACAAATGGGGCCTCAGGGATTCCTCTAGGGTTGGCCTTGCCGGTATTCATTAATGTATCCATGTTCACAGAAGGCAATTGGTTGCTATAAAGTACAATCGAAGGATTCAACACCCTCCTCTAACAATTTTCAACAGTAGCCATCTCTTTGCTAGTTTGTTAAATTTTCAATTTTTTAGCATATTGATAGGCAGGAAAAGTTCAACCAACTAGCCACACGTGAAAACAGAAAGCATGCTTTAAACTACGGCTAGAGCGGTTTCGAGTTTTACATTGAGTTTTACGTGGTTATGATGCTGGAGTTTTACAGGATTTGATATTTCAAGATTTTCGCCGGAGCATTGCAATTTAATGGTTCATTTTATACGCAAGTTGAATAATACAAATGCAATACATTATATGAGCAACCTTCCCCAGTTGTATTTCAAAAATTGCGACTATTTCTGCGTCTGGTACCATCAGATGTTAGTAAAGCAGCTTTACTAATTATTAGTGTGTCATGATCGTAAGAGCTTCTGATTCAGGGAAAACTACTGCTCAACCTCCTGGCTAAAATAACTGTCGGGGTGAACCTTGGTATCTCCTCGAAATTAATTTTGGCATTCATGATGCTAAAACTTGGGAAGCTTCTAATGGCATACTTACCTTTACTACCTCCAGGGACGCTTCGATGGCAGCTGCAGATCTGAACTTAAATTGTAAGCAGAGGGAAAATATAGTCTGGCAACCCTTTTTTTTCCAGACCAATTAGCTGCGGACTGGATGCCCCATCTGCTGTCTCTACGTGAAACCGAGGAATGGATTTGCTGGAGACGCAAAAAAATCAATCCATCTACTGAGATACGATAACGTGTTTTTAATTGCTAGACTGGATCTTCTCGCGGGGAACGTAGTCGAAGGTTAATTTCAAGCAAGATGTTTTATTTAGACTCCATTGACAAACTCTACAAGCGTATTATGAACAAAGTGACTGAGAAAAAATGTGAATGGCAAGATATAAGAAATTGAAATGGGCAGAGCGCACCTCTAATCAATTTGTCCATTTTCCCCCATCACAGTTCTAGTATATGATCTGAGATTGCGAATTTGTCCTTGGAAATCTTTAAAGTTAGTTAAAAATGGATGTTTGTGGAGACGAATTCAAGGCTGAAATTCTGTCGTTAAACAAAGGATAATTGGTTGAACTACGGGACCCTTAGGGTAAAGCAAATAGCCGCTTTTGATCCTGATAAATAAAAAGTATTGGGTTAATAATAATAAAGATAAAGCGCACAATAATAAGAAATAAGTTGGTTGATTTGTGAAGTACTTATACTACATAGTATGAAGCTCTCATAAGCGTATCAGAAGAGAGGGGTCTAGTATAATAGGCAACGCTAAGAACATTTATAGTTTAACTATTAAGCCATTATTGATTTTTTTTTCAGTTGATAAATGAGTTATTGTATTTAATAACCGGGGTCATCTTAGTTATACAACTAGGACCTACTGGGCCTCATACATTTTCGAATAGTACCTCAGGCTATCCTAATGTACAAGCTAATGAGAGCAACATAAGATATTAGTCCTCATCAGCTTTCCCGGTTCCTTTTTTTAATTGTTACTCTTAAACAGGAGTCAACCGAGTATAATTGCAAAAACGAGGATAATTGGTTGTGTTTACCCCAAAAATCCGTGATGTTGTAGTTCATACGCTAGCCGATCTGGGTTGGCACCCACCCAAAGAACATGATTTTTACAAGGGCTAGGACCCAGCCGTCCATGGAATTGAGTCTTTTCTTTGGCCTATCTGTCGTTTACTCTATCGCCGACTATATATGCGGTTCTAACCATCCTAGTGTTAATTCCACTCCACAGTGGGCAGCAGTCACTTCTCTCGCCACGGTGTCATCATTACTTTGCAGTGAAGTTCTGCTTTCAACTTTAAGTCCTATATCCGGGGCTAGTTGTTGTATCACAGAGGGGTTTTGTATAGGTCCGCAGCCATTGCACCTGTCTAGGGATCTCGAGGATGCCAACTACTCGAGCAAACCTTTCCAATTACAGTTTAATCATCCCATATTTTCTCGATGACTTGCACGCGCTGATAATGGAGGCAAGGCAGACGGTTCCTGTCTGTTTTCCATCGTGCACGAGTTTCTTCAGTAGCCTCATTAAAAATATCCTAAAGTACTCATGGCATCCTTATTTGCACAATGATTTTTACAGGTCAAATTCGTACCATATTCTAAGGGTTAACTTGCAGTGAATTGAGCCGTAGCTTGTAAATATTAGTTTAAATATTCAAATTCCGATTTTTGTATATAAACGATGGAGGCGTCACTATTTAAGGGACCTTGATGAAAACAAGAGGCAGCAGCTGAAGACCGTATACGTCAGAGAAGAATAAAAGCGTTCATAAAATGTTGGACGAGGCTTGGTTAGTGGCATTAACAACGTTAGAGAGTTACAATGGTGGTTTTGTCGAGCATTACGATTTTTCGAAGGAGAGGAGCTCCATTCTGGCCAAATTTGACTATGATGTTGCCTTTGACCTAGGTTGCGTAGCGAGAAGGTTGGCAAGAGAAGCCTTCCCAGGAAAGGGTGTTGTAATTGACGTTTCTCAATCTAATGGACACGGCTTGTTTAGGGCAGTCACTTCCCGTGGCAGTTCTTTGGACAACGATTCCTGGATCGAAAGAAAGAGAAGGACCGCTATGAGATTTGATTGTTCTAGCTACTTTATGGGTCTAAAACTGAGAGATGCCGAGACGACTGCTGAGGATAAGTATTTTGTGGATTCGAAAGAATATGCTTTCTTTGGCGGTGCAGTGCCCATTTTTGTGGACTCCTCCGAGTTCCCCGTGGGATGTCTCATCGTAAGTGGGTTGAAGCCTCACGAGGACCATTGGCTTGCTGTGCAAAGCGTGAACGAGTATCTAGCATCTATCGCTGAAAGAGACTTGGCTTTGGACTGAAACATTATCCGTAATTCCTGGGTATTATGTAAAACCATATGCAAAACCATATGCTAAGATTATAAATGATGATTAAGTGAAATTATTGTCTTCACTTCATGTTTTTGCATTTCTTGGCCAAGAAATGGGGGAGGAGGCCACTCACCCTCCACCTCCATCTGATCTTCCTCTTTGCCTCTATGAACCAAGTCATCATGCTGAAATCCACCTGAGTGCTCATCTCGATGCCGTTGTGCCCCGCACTGTTTTGTAATTGCCATTGTAACCTCGAAATGAGTTCTTGCGAAAAATTGTCCTTGGCTCTTGATCTAACAACATGCGATAGTGGCTCATTGTGCGAGAGTAACGCACCATTGCCGACCAATTGTTCGGCGCTGTCCATGCTGCTCATGGAAGTATTTTTGGAGGATTCACAAGAACTCTCAAACTCGTATTCTTCGAAAATTTTGGCTGCTTCCTCGTACTTCTCTGTACATTTCCCACAAACGATCTCTTTAAAATCAGTACGATGAGCCAAGAGGGAGCTTACCTCATATAGCAGAGTCTCACATATTACGCATTTCCTCAATTTCGTGTCCTTGGCGATGTTAGACAAGTACCTATCGTGCATTTGCTGTGGGTTGGGCTTGATCAAATCTTCCAAAACGTCCTTCACATCATCTTCGATGTGATTTTGCTCCTGAATAGATTCCTCGAGGATGCTTTCGCCCAAAATATGAGGCACTAGGGTCACCGATGAAGCAATTGTACCGAAGGAACTGTTACGTCTTTTCAACTTCAAGGGAACGTGCATGTCATCGCCCTTGCTCATCTTGGTCTTTAGATCAGAAACTGAGATTCTTTTCTTGGCAAAGCGTTTATTGTTGTTCTCATTGCTGTAAGGTATGTAGTCTTCCACCATGACTATGGGATGCCCAGCATCCTCATCTTCATCTTCATTCGAGACATAACCTCCGGGTCCACTGTAGCTAATTCTCCGATTGCTGCTATTGTTGTGGATACGCATTTCATGGATAGGATTCAACTTGGACCTCTTCCTTGGTGGTGCATCCACGCCGATTGGTGGTGGTATGGGGAGGCTTGTGAAGCTCTCCTCATCTAATAAATCCAGCTTGGAAATAGCTTGATGCAACCTTGAAGGAATCCTGGGCTTGGCCCCCATCAATTGGGAATGTCTTTTCCTTGTATGCAAGAGCCGATGGCCGTGGTAATCATTATTCTTGGATGGTGTGCTATTACTATCGAATTCAAACTCCCTGCAATCCGACTGCCATCCCAGTAAGGATCCGCCATCGGCCTTGGCGAAAGATGGCGTTACTGGTCTTCCCAAGACTTTTCCCACGCTTTCATTTGTGTTGTTCCCGTTACCAGAAGAGGATGAGACGAACGAAAGAGAATTAGAATCGATGGGCTCAAGGACCCTAGACTGCGACAAATCATCCATGCCCTTGTATAAGATGAGAAATGGAGATTGAGAGTCTTGGTCCCTTTTTAAAAAGCTGTGAGACGTAAAGTTATTTTGGGTTCGCATCCCTGAGGAGCGGGAATCCTTTGATAATGATGTTTATATTCTACCTAGAAGGGAAGACATATGAGCGAGTATGCTACAAACAAGTGATCAAAGATTTCTTACAGTCTTTTGCACCATAAGCAAGGGTTCTTGGACACTGGCTGGGCTCAAAGGCACGAACCCCAGGGCCTTTAGAAGCTCACCGCTCGCGCCCTTACTCAAATTCTGACAAGTTTCTACCACTTGGGCTGTGTATGTCTGGTACAAGTCATCACATGAATCCCTTAGATGGCGTATGCAGCATTTTATGGTTTGCTTCAAATGCTTGTCCTTAATTCTCTTGAAATTATCCAAGGTCTTTAGAGTGGATAGTTTGATCAAGTAGGCATGAGTCATCCTCCAAGAAGTGGCGTTTTCGTCACGCCTTGAGGATAACTGCGCAAGAAATTCGGGCAACTTAGCACCGGCGTTTTTATACAAGTCGTAAAATGTCTGAAACGACCAGATTTCCGCTTGATCTAAGCTTGCTTCCAAAGTTTCCTGCAATGTTCTACCGTTTAGCACGGTTTGCAAAAATTGGTCCACTTTGGGGTCCTCCTTTCCAGATGGTATGAGTTCAATAATGCACTCTGATATAAGGCTCAACGCAATGTGGTCTTGGTCGATGTCCAGGTATTTTAGGACGCTCGGCAGTGAGTCCTTGGAGACGTTGGAACCCAAAATAGCCCAATCTCTATTATCTGTAAATGGGAGGCCACCCAGCAGTTCTATGGTCCTGCGATTATTGCTAACACTCTGCAACAGATTATGGCGCTTGTCGTTACAAAGACGTGCCAGTTGCAATTCTTGTACGAGATTCATCCATTTCATGTTGGATTTCACTAGTCTGGATCTGAATTCGAACATGCCCATAATCTTGGAGTATGAGTGTCTTTCCAATGCGATGTGGATAAACTGTGGTACCCTGTTACCTGAGACACTGCACAGCCGGTAGTTGTTGGTTTTCAGTCTTCTTATGTAGTCGTGCTCCTTTTGAGGGAACAGAGTTGCAAATCTTGAGTAAAGAATGAAATCGACAGTATCATTTTGTAAGTTTTTGACTTTAAGATCCAAATAACGTGAATAGGCCGCTGGAACGCATCCCAGATACATGTAAAGTGCAATGATCCAAATACCGGTGTTGTAATTGAAAGGGTCGTGAGTTTGGTAGTTTTCTAAGAGGGACAGTGCCAACAAGACGTTCTGAAGGGAAGGTTCTTGACGAATAACCAGCCCGCTGACCAAATCCATAATAAAGATGGAACACGACGAGTAATCTGTCTTGGGCTTGTTGTCCAAAGTGTTCTTGTGCTTGTTGTAGGCGGATAGGGTGTCTATCTGCAAAAACCCCATTTGGAAGGCATTAGCATCATGGATCAAATCATTGTCGAATTTTGCCATGGTCTCCTGCACCGTATCCCAGTCCAAATATTTCCTATACCGTGCAAGGTCCGCCGGACAGCATGGCTTATTATGATATTTGGTCATGTAGTGAACGAGTGAATCGCAGCTAATGGTACCGTTTTCGAATGCCAAATCGACTTCAAAACGGGCCAACCTCGCGTTTCTTGAATCCCCTACAAGTGATTCCACCAGGGTAACCACGTCTTTCCTCGTGCGATCTAAATCCTTAGCTGCACTAATCAGCTTGGTGATCAATTCAAAATCATCCATTTTGCTCAACATTGATTGGCAAGCTTCCAACATCTGCTGTGAGTCCTCGATGTGCCTTATGAGGAAATTCTTGCAGTACAGGTCGACGGATTGGCTCAAAGTGGGCCAAATGGCATCTACTATATCCTTAGATTTGCCCTCAAACATAATCTCACACACATGGCCGTACACGATCAATTCTTGTGTTGATTGGAATGGTTTCAAACTCTGCAAAGTTCTAAACGCCAACTGAGGTAACAACTTTTCCTCTGCAATTGACACTTTACTCCTTTGGAATTTGAACAAGCCCGCGGTGCAAAGTGCATACCAAAACGAATAGTCTCTCGAGCTGGGACCTTCTTCCGCATTGTCATTCCATTTTGCCATCTGCTGGCAGGCCCGTGCCATCATCTTGAAATTACCGTCCTCCAAAGACTTCTTAAACCACTCGTACGCCACGTCGAAGCTCGGGTATTTGAAGATGGCTCTCTCATAAACATGGAGCGCCTCTTCGTATTTACTCATCTCGAGAAACAGTTCATGTAAAAGTTTTAGAGCCCTCAAATCGCTGGTAATCTCAGTGCTTTGCAACCCGTAAAGCTTCCCTAAGGAATCATCGTAGTTAAATTTGGCTGGCGACTGCTTATATTTTGCATATATTTCCAATACTCGCACATACGATGAATTGGGGGATTGTCTTTTCAATTCACCAATTCTTGCAGCACAAGCCTTGAAATTGGCTCTTTGGATCAGCTGGAAAATTTCTTCTTCAATTTTGTCACCCATTGGAACGTTACAAACCTTCGTAATGTCTGCGAGCGGTCGTTATCGACCAGGGGTCTACCAATATTGGCGTTTTTCAATTGTTTGTAGGTGAATCCTACAAACGTTTTGGACGATAAGTTGAAAATTTTTTGGGCGATGAGCTGTGATGAGCCGCGATGAGCTTCAAATACTGCACAACAATTGCAAACACGACTGGTGAAAAGTCCTTCAAAACCCCATCCTAAACCTTTCATCAATATGTCTTCCATCTACAAAGTCCTTGCGGCTTCCAAATCCAAGGAAAAGAACCCTGAGAAACATATGAACAGGCAGCGGGTGTTGCTAATCACTTCAAGAGGCGTCAACTACAGACACCGCCATCTGATCCAGGATCTTTATGCACTTCTACCCCACTCGAGGAAAGAACCCAAGCTGGACACTAAGAAGGATCTGCAACAGCTGAACGAGATCGCAGAGCTTTACAACTGTAATAACATTTTATTCTTCGAAGCTAGAAAGCACCAGGACCTGTACCTGTGGCTCTCGAAGCCACCCAATGGCCCTACCGTCAAATTCTACATCCAGAATCTGCATACCATGGAAGAGTTGAACTTCACAGGAAACTGCCTAAGAGGCTCTAGGCCCATCTTGTCCTTTGACCGCAGATTTGATCATTCACCTCACTACCAACTGATTAAAGAGCTATTGCTGCACAGTTTCGGAGTGCCACCAAATGCAAGGAAATCTAAGCCTTTTTTCGACCACGTCATGTCTTTCAGTATCGTTGACGACAAGATCTGGGTGAGGACCTATGAAATCTCCCACTCTGCCAGGAACAGCGAGGAATACGAAGGTGAAGAGGAGGACGTTTCACTTGTCGAGATTGGCCCCCGTTTCGTCATGACAGTGATCCTGGTGCTTGAGGGTTCCTTCGGAGGCCCCAAGATCTACGAGAACAAGCAGTACGTCTCGCCAAACGTCGTCAGGGCCCAGCAGAAACAGCAGGCGGCCCAGCAGGCGACCGATAGAGCTGAAGCCGCGGTCGAGAGAAAGATCCGAATGAGGGAAAACGTGCTTGCAGCAGATCCATTGTCCAACGAAGTCCTGTTCAAGGATTAAATTGTATAATAAAACTAATATATAAAATCTCTATACGGATCATCTTTTATCTACAATACTGTTCATTGTTCCGCCTTGTAATGTTTTTTCACATACTCCTTGATGAATTTCTCCTCCTCTGGAGAGCCAGCGGAGGTGTCCAAGCTCTTTGGCTGCTTCCTGGCAAATGGATTGGGCACCGCTAGCAACGCGACAAGGCCAAAGGTAGCAATGGCAATCTGGTGTGGCTGGACAGTTCTGCCCAAAATTTGGTAAGCGTGGCCCATTGCTGAGGTTCTTAGTTGTAGTTTTGCAAGAGTTACCAATTTCACGTATTGAAAAGCTGGTCAAGTACTGTTTAAAGTTGTTGAAGCTCGCCTTTTAGGTGAAAAAAAAAGCTGCGAACCAATGAGAACAAGGTTATTCGTTTGAAACCATGGACATACAAGAGGTTACTTCTGGAGCTTCAATTATTTAGTGCAATCTTTGAACGAACCAGTTTTGTTTTATTTAGTCGAGTTTGCAACATTGGTTACGGCTGTTGGTCGGGAGATAAGAAGTTCGCAGAAGGACCTCAAAATATAAAGGGAACAACATTCAAACTCATCTCTTTTATTCTTTAAAACTTCCAGACACTCAAGATGAAGTGGATTCAAATTGCCGCTATCTTGGCGGGGCCTTGCTATGGTTTCTCGCTATTTCAAGATCTATGGTTGGGTCAATACGAGGTGCAAGAGCCCAGAAACATTCACCAAGAAGTGCATAGGTCTCCAGACAACTCTGTGTCCACTGTTATGTCAGTTATAGACTCCAGGTATTCTCTAAGGGTGAAGAAAGTGGATCCTGAAAGTCTGGGGATTGATACTGTTCAGCAATGGTCTGGTTACTTAGACTACGAGGATACCAAGCACTGGTTCTACTGGTTCTTTGAGAGTAGAAACGACCCGGAAAACGACCCAATTATCTTATGGCTGAACGGCGGTCCCGGTTGCTCTTCATTTACTGGTCTGTTGTTCGAGTTGGGACCTTCATCGATTGGTCCTGACATCAAGCCCATCCACAATCCTTATTCTTGGAACAACAATGCGTCCGTAATCTTCTTGGAGCAGCCCCTGGGCGTTGGGTTCTCCTATGGTGATGAAAAGGTCACCACAACGAAAGCTGCGGGCAGAGACGTCTACATTTTTCTCGAATTATTCTTCTCGAAGTTCCCACACCTGAGATATCACGATTTTCACATATCTGGTGAATCGTATGCTGGTCACTATATCCCCCAGATTGCTCACGAGATCGTGGTAGAAAATCCTGACAGAACGTTTGACTTGACTTCTGTACTCATCGGCAATGGCATCACGGATTCCTTGGTGCAGAACGATTACTACCAGCCGATGGCGTGTGGTCAAGGTGGGTACCCTGCGGTTCTCACTGATGAGCAATGCGCACAGATGGCCAAAAATGCTGATCGTTGCCGTATACTAAACCGTATCTGTTACAATACGGAATCCAATATACCTTGCATTGCAGCCGCTTCATACTGCGACTCTGTCACACTGGGCGTATACGATAAGACTGGCCTGAACGTTTACGACATTAGGGGCCCCTGTGAGGATGAGGGTGACATGTGCTACTATGGTATGAGATATGTAGACGATTACATGAACTTGCCCGAAGTGCAAAACGCACTTGGTTCTGATGTTCACAACTACACCGGTTGTAGTGAACAAGTTGGGCTTGGATTCGTGTTGACTGGTGACGAGGCCAAACCTTTTCAACAGTTTGTTGCAGAATTGGTCGATATGAATATCCCTGTTCTGCTTTACGCTGGTGACAAAGATTTCATCTGCAACTGGTTGGGCAACCACGCATGGTCCGACCAATTATCCTGGAACCATGGCGAAAAGTATCAACAATTGCCCTTAAAACCCTGGAAGAGTAAGAAAACAGGTGAAGAATTTGGTGAAGTGAAAAACTATGGTCCGTTAACTTTTCTAAGGGTTTACGATGCGGGGCACATGGTTCCCTACGATCAGCCAGAAGCTGCCTTGGATATGGTCAATACATGGATTTCCGGTTCTCATGATTTTGGGTATATACACGACTAAATTGAGTGAATTTAAAAAAGTCACCGTTTAACTGAATATTTTCTTGGCTTATTTGTGGTTCATCCTGTAGGCATTGACAAGATTCTGGATTCTGGAAACAATTTCAGTGCACTCCTCAGGGGACACAGCTTCAAAATAATATCTCTTAATCTCATCCTGACCTCTTCTGAAAAACACTTTAAAATACTCCGGTACTCTCTTGGATTTTTTGCAAAGAACAACTTGGCTAATGTGTAACGATTTTGTTTTCACATTTTCGTGCCAGTGCAAATAATTTTCTGGCGGTACGATATAAATGTAATCACCATCCAATGCTAAGGTCCTTTCGTGTTTGTTCATCAAACTCATTTGTTGTCTTCTCCACACTCTGTATCTATGATACGCACCCGAGAAGAGATCCTGATAACCGTTGTCAGTCAATCCGGCCGCCGCCCCGCTACTGGCAACCAGAGGACGATTGGGTGCATAATAGGAGAGTGAACCATGGAGCGATGTCTTCGAGTTGTTTTTAGACTTGAAAAACCCGTTTCCAACGGGCACACTGTTATTGTTGCTGCTAGATGTTGAACCCTGGTTAACGATACCTAGCTTATGTTTAGCGGATAATTTCTTTCTCCCCAAAGATTTATGGTTCGTATTTTGATTATCCTTTTCAACTTTTTCTGCCTTTCCTGGTTTCAAATACTCAATGGCAGGCTCTAGAGTCAGAGGAGTAAGATCATCGCTTTGAATCGTGGGTAAATGAGGCTTCGTGGTATCTACTTTCATCTTCTCTAAGTTCAATTCCCTTGCTTCCCTTTTGGAAATGATTTCAACTTGATTGTGGCCGTCGAGTCTTAAAATTGTGTCATTGAGATTTAATGCTAATTTCTTGTCTGGTATCTTTAAAATGTATTCGTTAGGGTCCATGTGTTTCATTTTGCAATATTTCACCAAAATATCATTGATGGAGGAAGCAACAGAAACGTTAATGTTGGTATAGTTGAATTTTCTGTTTGTATTGGGGTACATGTAAACTGTGATTTCGATGTTTTTAGAACCCCCAGAGGCCTCATTGCCATCGTTCTGACCAATTATGGGCCTGTAGTAACTTAATTGGTTAATTCCACCAGGACTTATTTGTTTAGCGGAGGCCTCTGTGCCATTCGTGACTTCGCGGCCGGCGGTAAATGGAATTGGGGTTACCTTTTCATTCTCCGCTATCTCTTCATCAGAAACTTTGCACAAAACAACTTCATTATCAGAGAGCGTCTGTATCAACTTTTTCCTATCCAGCTTTCCAAAGTTGTCTTCGAATGGTGCACCATCTTCATCTACAATCTTGAGACAAAAATGATTAGGATCCTGTAATTCTTCCACCTTTAGTCCATCCTCTTTCAAGCACTTTTCTTCGAGTTCCACAGCATAATGATAGAGAATAAATCCAATAACTTCGAAAATATTAGCTGATTTGCGAACCTTCAGTTTGAAAGGTTTTTTCTGGAATATTTTTGATGTTTGAATATAAACACTCAGTTCCGTTGCTTCAAAGCGAGGAACTTTGTTACCAGATACAAAGGAGAAATATTCCAAAATATCTTTGGAACTTTCAGATGCGTTAAATTTCTTTTTAAACAGGGAGGAAAGCTGTGAATTATGAGCCTTAGCCTTAGCAAAATCAGTCGTCTTTTCAACGCTAAGCCAATCGCTTTTCGAATGAACCCTGTTGCTATGGGGAGAACTAGTTGGTGCGGTTGGTCTCTCCGGTTTAGAATCTACCAGCCCTTGTAATTGACCTTTACTATCCTCGTGTTTTAAGACTTTATTGCTTTCGCCACTGGCTGTACATAAGGAATTCGTGAGCTCCTTTTGCTTTGCATTGGACGAATTGGAATACTTGGAGGTACTCCGTGATATTAGCCTTCCGAATGATTTCCTTTCCTTCAAATGTGATGGCTTCAACCCCTTAATGTTCAATACCGCCTTGTCGAAGGCGGTATCAAGTGTGGTATCGTCTTGGCCATGGTATATTCCATAGTCGTCCAGCGACAACGGAATTGAGTGTGACACGGTGTCGGGTTGTAAATCTGAATCGTCTAGGCCGGAATCTCCTGGCTTGAAAACATTATCACCACTGAAGTCTGAATCCAAAAGAGACTTGCCGTAAGACGAACCTATATTTGAATTATTAGAGTCCTCAATAGTACCTTCGTTTCCCTGTAACGATCGTGCGTTATCAGCATCCTTGTGTGAGCTCATGTCTAGTTCGTTCTTAGAACTTATGCTTTTGTTGTTAACTGGAGGCGTAGCATCCAAGTTCAAATTGTCTAAATCTTGCTCGTTGATATAAGATTCGATGTCAGAAATGTCTTCGGCTTGATCATCAGAGGTGTTGCCCTCCGGTGGGAGGGTAGAAGAACCCAAATATTCATCATGGCCACCTCCTTTGAGACCTCGGTCTGATCGATTACTGTTTTTCCCACCTTCTAACAAGGCAGGTCGAGGAATCATATTTTGGGGGAAATGGGATTTCTTCTTTGAAATGTCTTTTCCGGCCACGTTAGTATTGCTATTGTTATTATTGATATAACTGAGACTGTTGTTACTACTTGGTCTATTAGGTTGAAGCTCATTTTCGCCCAATTCGTTACTGTTTGAAGTTTTACTGGCTTCTGCATCCAGTTGGAAAAACTGAGAATGCAAATCAGACCCATCATCATCCTCGTCTTCATCTTCATCTTCGTCATCCTCCTCCAACCCGTGATCGTATCCGAAGTCGATATCAAAAGTGCTATGTTTCCTAGTGCTCTGCGATGATACGTTAGGTTTCTTTTTGATGGAGGACTTGCGGTTTGTATCTGGATTTTCCTTCTTGCCCTTGAAGATTCTTGAAAATGGCAACTTTCGGTTGTTCCTTTTCTTCGAGTCCTTTGAGACTGAGCTGGATTCTGACTCTGAGTCTGAGTCTGAAATGTCGGTTTCGATCATGTTACTTTTCTCTTCTTTACCTTCATTATTTGATTCTGACAACATGGGCATTGGAGAGGAGTTTTCACTGAGTTCAGTACTATCTCGAGTCAACGTCGTAGTCTTTTCCATATTTAGATGTTTGTCCTTTTCCTTCTCACGCTCCTTTTTGTAATTCTCCATATCCACTTCACTGTCAGAGTTCTCATTGGATTTTGATAATGTCTTATTCTTGTCCAGTGTCTTCCTGCCACTGGTAACGTAGTTATCCATGTAGTTTCGTGACATCGGGGGCGAGTCCAATTCTGGAAAGATATCCACACCCTCTGGCGTAATATATAGTTTTCTAATGTTCAGGTCCACATCCTTGGGTTGCAATATGTCATGTCCCGGGCAATACGGTCTTATTATCCTTCTCATCAGATCCTTGTCAGGACATTCCGACAAAAACTGGGCCCTCAACCTGTTAATCGACGTCTCCGTATCCATCACCAACCTCACAACGAGTATTTTAACTCCTTATCCCACAAAAATATCAACTTATCTACTTGAAAAGTCGAAATAGTATTAAGATTCCCTTGTTTTTTTTCGAATCCCAATTAAGTTCCACATTCCGGGGACGACAATTCGAAAAATTTCAATCAATGAAGAGCTCATCGCTTTGCAAATATTCAAAGCAGGGCTGCTAAAAAGTTCTTTAAAGAATCGTTAGCAAAGTCAATATAGATAACTATGGTACTTTCATCGAATTGGCTAGAGCTCCAGAAGAAAAATGTGGATGCTGGTCTCAAGAAGAAATCTGTTAAGAAATCTGTTAAGAAATCAGTGAAGAAATCAGGACAAGTTCACAAGAGCGACCCTCAAGTCAAGAAGAAGCCAAGTCGAGTCATGAGCGTGGTATATACCATGAATAAGGCCATCGTTCAGGCAGAGGAAAACAAAAAGCTCGGTAAGAAGTTCGATTTCAAGCCGCAAGGTGAATCGAAGCTGGATCAACTACTGAGCCAAGATATTTCAAGTACGAAGACCAAAGATATTGGTAAATTTGTGGCATTAGACAGTGAATTTGTCGGTGTTGGTCCCGAGGGCAAAGAGCACGCGTTGGCTAGAGTTTCCCTGGTAAACTATAATGGATATATTATAATGGATGAGTTTGTAAAGCCGCAAGAAAAAGTCGTAGATTGGAGGACATGGGTCAGTGGAATTGAACCTAAGCACATGAAAAATGCGATTAATTATAAGGAAGCGCAACAAAAGGTGGCTGATATTCTAAAGGATAGAATCCTTGTGGGTCATGCGGTGGCACACGATTTATTGGCATTGAGAATCAAACACTCGAGGTCTTCGATTAGAGACACCTCGTTATATCCACTGTTCAGACAACAATACGCCAAGGGGAAAACACCTGGTCTGAAAAAACTGGCAAAAGAAATACTAGGAGTCGACATCCAAGAAGCTGAACATTCCTCTGTAGAGGATGCGAAAATCACGATGCTACTTTATAAATCACATAAAAAAGAGATTGATAGACTACATCGGGGCAAATTTGGCGTTTAGAGTTTAAGTAACTGAATTGGCATTTTGTGTAATACAACGTGTAACTTTTTATAGAACATAGTATAGCATAGTATATTATATCTCGTTTTACCTCATTGTTGATCTTAGTCGAAGCAAGACATTCTTGACAAAATGATAGTTGTGGCTCTTTTCCGACGGTAAATCAAATCGGAGTTTTTTTCTAGGATATCCAGAGGATCAGAACCCCCTTGATCGAATACGTCAGTCCTGGTAACAAAACCAAGTCCTCTTTTCTTTATCACTTCAAGTGAACGTTCATTGTATTTTTCCAATTCACTCACTTCTGGATACTTGATGATTAGTCTCAATATGTCAAAAGCAACGGGGACACAATCAGACGTTTTCTCGAAGGCGGAAATTCTTCTCAGTTCTTGCCTCGTCGCCATATAAAAGTGGAAAACGCATACTGGCTTCACCTTCATCAAGTATCTCATGACCAAAGCAAATCTCATTTTACATGGCTCATCCGATATCGTGCTATTGAAAAGAACAGCGCCTTGGTACAATGTAATGTTGGGGCAAGAATCGTTGGACGACAGCCAATTGAGTAAACGTTCCGGCAAAAGGTTACTGTTGTCCAAAGCCACAAAGTCGTCCGAGAACTCTGCCTCTTGCGTGATTGAACGGAAATGTTCAGGGGAGATAAACAGATACAGGAAAAACAAATAGCACAAGTAGTGTATGGACTCTGGGTGGCTTTTGTGTTCACGGAAAGAGTTCTTGAATTGACGCTGGAGAAATTCTAAAGCCGTTCCCTTGACAGATGGAACAGAACAGCCTCTGCAAATTATTACAATAACATTATGGGCAAAATTCTTTTCATTCCAGATTCCATCACTGTACCCCTCCAGTTCCAACAAGTGGGTCTCGGCAAAATATCTTGCCCCTGTCAGAATGGATGGCAACAATTGTTTATTGCCATTATTTTCAAAATGATACTCGTAGAGACGGCTCAAACAGTTCGCCATGAAAAAGAGACCACCTTCAAAGAGCACTGGATTACGTGACTCTACGAAGACGGAGGACAGCCAAAATAATTGTTTCATCAGTTCCAATGAAGGGTCCAACCCCTCAACAACTTTGCTGTAAGTAAATACGTGGGCCACTAGCAAAAATAGCTGCTCGTCAGTGAGATGCGGATCAGCAACAATCTTTAAAGTCTCGTCGAGGAAGTTTTTGCACAATGTTGCGGATGTATTCGATTTCCCTATGATGCCTAAAATCATCATGGCACGGGCAGAGAGGAATGAATCACTGTTGAACACAGCATCCATTAAATACTTCTTGTACCTTGTTTTCCATTGAGGAGATTCTGAAAGTGAAGAGTACTCCATTAAATGAAGTATATTAGTGGCAAACTGTTCCAATGCAGCAAACTTAGTTGCAAATGAAGAAGTGCTCAAACTTTGCAAAATACGACCTTTATGTTGGGTAAATCCAAACATGAATCTGAATCTTTGACGAGAAAAAATACTGCAAACTTCATCTAACATTCGCTTGTTTGCTTCAGGAAGAGCATCATTGATGGTCAAAGAGTGACACACATTCATCAATAGCTCATAAAGAGAAGAACGAATTTCACTGGGCCCGACATCAATTAACAAAGAGGTAATAAACAATGCTTCTGGTAAAAACATTTGAGTCACCAAAGGGGATTCAAAAAACAAAGGAACTGTAGTTTTCACTAAAATGGTTAATTCGGACCAACTTTGCGTCAACGTTTCCAACTTAAATGATGGTAAAAATGACTTTATAACATTCATTAAGCGAAGGATAATTTGAGAAGTTACTTCAACAGTGGGTAAACTGTTTAGCAAACAGAGCAGCTTTTTCCAATCACGATTTTCCGAATCTCTGTCTAACGCATGGTTCAACACTTCTTCCACAATCAAAAAAGTTAAGCGACCTTCCAGGGCTAAATAAAACCAAATTTGTTGTTGATATATTGCTGTAAAGCTTAGTTCCGAGACGGTCAGTCTTATTAGAGCGCGGATGATTTGAGCCATCACTTCGGGGCCCTCTTCTTCATCAACCAAATAGACATGCTTGTATAAGTTGGGCACCCAGTAAGAGAGGCAAATTATCGTTTCTGGAATGTAGTCGAAGGGAATAATTTGATTCATCAACCCGTTTAAAAAATACTCGAAGACGTAGCGAGTTAAATCAGGTGAAGATTTTGAGATTGATTTTGAGATTAAGCACAGAAACGTACTACAGTCACTTGGAACATGTATCTCTGGAGAACTGTGGAAGCGTGTACCAAAGTCTAGCTGGAATGCATCCTGAGTCGCTGCGAGAAGATTGTATGACACGTTTTTCACAACATCATCTTCATTAAAAAGACCTACTATCACGATCAACAGAAGATGGCAGACTGTCTTTCGTTTCTGTTCGTACTCGTTCTTATTGGAATCCTTATTACCGGTTTCTGCATTTGCATCTAGACTTATTACTCCATATTCGTCTTCTATCCTAGCCAAAGCGTAGTAAAACATCTTTATGATTTCCAAATATTTGGAACTGCTGAAAATCAACATTTTTCCACCCTTTAAACTCACAGTGAACTCAGAGGCAACTCCTGTGCTCGAAGAAATACCAACAGAGGATACATGATTTATTTGATAAACGTCATTGAATTTTAAGTCCACCAGATGGTCCCAACCTTCAATCTTATATTGTTTAACGGTCTCATGCAATACTTGGAAGTATTTGTTCCCTATCTTCAAGGAGATGGGGGTAAATCTCTTCTTTCGTTCGTCATACAGTACAATATCATGTAGAGATACACGCACATCATTTACAACCTCCATGCTTTCCGCGCTCAATCCAAGGGATGCGACAAAATCTGAATTTGAATGACTGTTGACAAAATAATGGGGAACTTTGTAAGCCACGTATGGGTTTATTTTACTAAATAGTTTGCTCCATTGACCGATAAAACTTTCTGTGATGTTGAAGTAATAATAACCCTGGCAGTTTTTTAGGGCGATTGGTGGTAATAAGTTACTGAATAGCGATGTTAGCTTCGTCACATCCACTTCATCTTTATCAAATTCCGTGCAATCTAGCACCAAGTAATGTTTGACGCTCCATATTCTGGCATATATTCGAAAAGTCCTGTAAATTACTGTTCCCATTTCAATTTTTAAACTTTTGAAAGCACTGAATGTCAGCGTGATAATCGGTAGACCATCTGGGGACATAGATTCGTGAACGAATGTACTATTCGTATTAAAAATTGAAACGCTTTTAAAAGCGTGTCTGCTCATGAACTCGTAAAGTTGAGGACATTCCTCCTTATTGTCCTGAATGTACTTTGGGATTTCGTTCCTGAACTGCTCCTTGGGCTGTCCTAATATAGCCAGTTTTCCATCAATCAGCAAAAACTCTTCCCTTATGCGAGGAAATTCACTGAAGTTATGGAATGTTTCCAAAGTAGCCTTCCTTACGTCTAAGTCGTAAAAGTAAAGGTAAGTGTGAATAAAGTTGAAGTCGAAAGGAACTGGTGTAGGATCCGTATTAACAGAAATGTCCATTACGCGGTTCGTTTCGCAAACATCCCTTAGGAAATGAAAGATTCTATCTCTGCACTCCTCTAGAAATCCCGCCTGCGATTCCAAGACGGGCCATTTGACCACATTGTCCGAGCCATTTGCCAAACTTTGTATCACTTTTGCCAAGGTTATGAATGGGCGTTTATAAGGAGCTTCAGATATCTCTATAATGTTCTCTGATTCGGGACTTACCAGTGCCGGACAAAAAAACCTTAAAAAGATGAAAGACCCTACTGCAACGTAAACGTATAGTGGAAATTTCTCTTCCACAGCCGAATATATTGTCTTGCAGACAACTATTAATTCTGGAGGGAAAATATCGACAGAATTTGTTATGCTGTCAATTATTAATTTCATGTATTTCACAAATAGGGCGACTTGAACATCAGCACCGGGATCTTCCGGATTCAGTTTTTCCACTTCAAATGATTCTTCCGTATCCATCAATTCAGTCAAAATAGGACGTAAAATTCTCACCAAATATTCGTTGCCTCTGGACCTTGCAAAAAGAGACAATGCTCTTGTAGCGCAACTGTTCCTTCTCAATATATCCATGTACCTAGGGGCCGTCCGTATTTCTTCTTTGATGAGTTCCACGACCAATACAATCGTCGCGTTTCTACTGTCAAAAGCGCTTACCAAACCCGCAGCAAGAGAGTCGATTTCATTTGCAGGGCATATCTTTGTGGAAAGGACTGCCATATAAGGATTTTTTATAGCGTAGAGCAGCAACTCATTTTGAGCTGCCATTTTCAATTTCGTAATTTGCTCCTGGGAGCAGGAGTAGTTCTCCACAATATTAATGAAGACTTTCAAAAATGCTATCTTTATATTCTTGTTCTTTGAGAATCCCATGGGTAATGAATATTGCAAACCTGCATCGACATTGGCATTGGACAAATTAGTTAAAGATGTGATCACGTTCTCATTTAAAGTGCTGATTTTGTGCTTCAAAGAAGGTGGGAAACTATCCAAATCTGTGCTCCTTTCCAACCCTTTCAGAAGAATATTGAAATAGTTACCAAAGATAACAAATTTGGATCTTTTCAACTCCTCTTCTGAGACTGAAGGAGGTACCTCCAACGGAACATTTTTGGTCAAGAATGCAAGAGCTTTTGAAGATTCAATGGCTGTATCGATAAGCAAAATATCAATATCACGTCTCTTCAGGTCCATTTCGCGATGTGGTTTCGATATATTCTCAATGTCATAGTCCTTGTCAATAGTCAACTTAAACCAAAAAGTGACTTGCTTCAACCACCTATTTTTCAGGTAGTAATGACCAGTAAGACCTAAGTTTTCTTCTGCGCTTTCCATGGCCCTGAACATTTTAGACATATGGATGACTGCCTTGAAGAACTTTGGTGAGTCGTTAGGCATCTTTTCCAAGATTTCCACAATGTCACCGATAGAATTGACCACTTCGACAGAGAATAAAAGTAGGATTTTTTCATCATCTTCTCGTTTCAGGATTGTTCTCAAAATTATAATGATTTGCTCTAAAAGCACGAACGATAATTCATGGGCGGGTGCAGTCATATCCACCCCCTTCAACTGTTCAAGTTTCCCTTTCAAATTAGAGAATAGTAATCTGAATGCCAAAGGATGTAACTCTGTACTCAAGATATCCCTGGAATTTTCTCTAGTCAAAAGATCAGGGTTGTTAAGCGATTGGCATTGTTTAGTGATGAAGATATTCATGTGGCGCTCCACTTCGACTCTCATTTCGCTCAATTCAGGGTATTTTTCCGCATCCACCGCGAGAAGCACACCGCAGACGGATGCGATGATACCGCCAAAACTTCTAAGATCAGAGCTTTCCTCCTGAGACATGCTTTTCACGCCAACCAAACTCGACCATCTTTTGTAAATAAAACTCATCACGTCAAAAAGAATGGCGTCAGGACACTTAATGTGCTTGAGGATGCTCAATCTGAGCCGCCTTTGAAATGCCACTGACCCTGACGCCACGTAGTTATCCTCCGACATGGCTTTTGCGAATCCTAAATTGTCGGCCCAAGGATCGGTGCTTCCTGAAACTTTTTGGTGGAAAAGTATCATTAAGTAAAACTCCTTGTAAGCTATTTTTAAAAGTTTTTGCACATTATTTCTGTTGGAGTAAAGGGAGACAAACAATCCACGTCCCACCGTCCCCTGGATTATGGGGAAAGTAGAACTTTCCAGTTCCACAAAATTTTTCCAATCGGATCCTTTGTGTTCTATGTTCTTTTCCAAACGACCACGAACTTTCAGAAATTTCACCACGATGTCGAGCAAAATTTCACGCCTGCGGTTGCTTAATTGCGAATCCAACAGCGCGGTGGAGAAGAGTGTAACCGTGTAGCTGCACAATTTGTAGTAGCCACAAGTAGTTGCCGGAGAGATATTCTCACTAAATTCAGACATGTAATTGATGAGCACATCCATAAAGGATTGAGCTGTCTTTTGCAAACTCACGTCCGTGTCTATAATTGAGCTAAAGATCGACTTGATGATGCTCTTAAAATCCTTTTCAGGCCATTCCGGGTCGTAGTTCTCAATATGTGGTACCACGATGTAATCCGTGATCCGCTTGAAGATGCTAAAGATATTTATCATGATCCTTCTGGCATCGTGTTCCTTGCTGGCCAAAGTTATGGAGTTCTCCGTCGCAGTAAAAATGTTGGATCTAGAAGGTCTCACGCCGGTGTCGTCTGATAATCTTCTCTGTCTTGTATGCCTCAGAGGTGATCTAATGTTTCTAGTGATGTTACTGACCGCCGAAGAAGTGTAAGAAGTGGATGCGTTAGAAGTATCACCTTCACCACCACCGGGAGCGCTGCCTTGAGGACGTACATTGTATTGAGCCTTTTCAGCCTCCAATCCATCGGAAGATATGAGGATGGATGATTTCTTCGTCGAGGACGAGTTGCCCGATACACGTCTCGCCTTCGGAGCGATTAGATGGCCGATATGTATGTCATTTTGGTTAATTGGGATGTTTATGGAACTTGAATATGAAGAAGACGAGTTGTTGGAAATTGTTCGTACCACGCCTTGGCTCGCGGCACCGCCGCTGCTGTAGACCTCGAGTGCGGACCCGCTATGTGGAGAACCCAGTGTCACGGTTTGAGAGTTAGGCAGCGATGCCACCGATGAAGATGAGGAATGGGAGATGTCTTTGAAAAGAGGGTGGTGTCCGCTTATTTCCTCGAGAATGGACCCGTCGACAATGGAGGAAACGACAGTCGTTATACGGCCGTCGAAATAGGGTAAGGATTTCAGGATGACATCGGGCACCCAATAAAATAAGGTCTTTAAGAGTTCCGCGGTCTTCAAGGCAGTTCCTTCTCGCAGTTCCTTGGTGCTTGGTAGATGGAAGAAGACGCGGAACCCCTCGGTGTATAATGTTAGTTTCTTTAGATTGGAACTTGATCCGACGTCATTCAGATGCAAACGTGAGAGGAAAGTGTTTTGTTCGAGTCTCGTGGAGGCGGCAAAGAATTCTATCTGCAGGCGGCCGTACGCCATCGGGTGACGAGCTAGACACTTCAGCAAGTTCGTATTCAACTTGATCTCCTTCTCCCAGTTTTTGCCCAGGTCCAAATTGCACGCCATCATGGGGAAAAGACGCCTGCAAAACACGACGGAGGGCACCGTCGAGTCAACCAAGGAGACTGAGGAAGCCATGGTGAAAAGTGTGACAATCGACTTGATCGTGTCCATGATGGCTTGATCCGCCACCAACATGGCACCGGTAATATTTTTCAACAGTGTGGTTATCAGCCTGACGCTTTTCTTCTTGGAGAGCGGGAGAGTTGTCAGCTTTTTCAAACCATGTGTAAGATGCTTGATGCTGCCCTGGATCCTTTCCTTCTCGTCGGGTTCTGCCTTTGTCGGGCTGACGGTGCAGCCCTTCACATCGGGCAGGTTTTTGAAACTGGTGCCGTTGATCTCGTAGAAGACATCCGGGTCCAGCATGAGCAGCGCCATCAGGAAGCGAAGAACACTTGTATGCGAGAGGGACTCCGACCCATCTGGGGTTGTGTAGAGTTCGAGCACGTTGCACACGTGCGGTACCTCGGGTTGCAGCGGCCTCCCATCTGAGTTCCATCTGTGAGTGACCGTATCGCTGAGCGAACCGGTTGTTGGCTCATCCTGGGGCAGCTCGCCCAGACTGCTGCGCGATCCGTTCGCCCCAGTGGAGAACGAAGTTTGCGAGAAGAATGACATGGCAGAAGATGCAGAGTGCGGCGTGCTGCTGGTGGTGTTGCTGTCGTTGTTGTTATCGCCGGCGCCGCTGCCGCCGATACTGGGGCCACCTCCATACGACGTGAGGGAGGTGAGCAAGCTGGAAACGCTAAAAGTTGTGTACGTTTCCTCAAAGAGTGCGGAGGACAGCTGCAAAATGACTCTTGCGAGGTCCTCGTCGGTTACAAGGGCGGAGCCTGATAAAGGGTTCGTTCCCTCCCCAGTGCTGCTACCACTGAGAATGCTCATCCCACTGCCGCTGCCGCTGCCGCTACCGCTGCCACTGCCACTGCCACTGTTGCTGCCGCTGCCGCTGCCGCTGCCGCTGCCGCTGCTCCTACTGCCGCTGCCGCTGCTCCTACTGCCGCTGTTGCCGCCTCCAGTACCCGTGCAACGGCGCAGCAGTCGGAACACGTATGCATACTCCTCCGGTCTGCCCATGATCCAAAACATCAGCGCCCTCGACGCATAGTACAGCAGCAGGCAATGGAACACAGTCTTCCGCATCCCTACCGACAAGTTCCGGATCATCTCCAAAAACTTGGCCAGGTTCCTCTTGTTCAAATAGAAGCACCCAAACAGGTCCATGTAGTGCAACACCCCTTGTTCCACACTCACATGCCCCTCTAGAAACGGTTTCAGCACCGTGTGCTTCAGGTACCGCGTAAACTCCGCCGGGTTCGACGACGAAAGATACCTGAATATGTAATCCGCAGTCAAATCTATCTTGGTGGCGCCACCGCTGCTGTTCCGCTGCTTCAGGAAAGCCTGCTGCTGGGGCAGCACGTTGGCACTCACAAAACTCGTCGTTCCGTAAAGCTGCTGCGACATGTTCTGCAGGATCTGCAGCGTGTTTGTATCGAACTTGATCCGCCCACACAGTTCCACCAACCGCAGAGCCAGCTCCGAATCGAGTGGCTGCGCAGAAACGCAGTGAAAGCAAGGCCTGTGAGTGCTGAATCCGACCACTGATCCGATTCCGCCTCTGCTCCGCACCTCCCGGGTCTTCCGCGCTTCCACTCCGTCCCAAACATACTCCATGTTGTCGCTGAGCAGCCGCAACACTACCAGTATCGACTGTATCCCCTCTTCGGCCACCTGCAGCGTCGGCTGCTTGTTCAGAATGTGTTCCACGAGTTCCACCGACATCTCCACAACTGAGCTCAGTCCTTGCGAATACGACACGTCCATGAGAATACCTCTGTGCATCAGAAATGTCTCATCAGATTCCACTTCGTGGTACTCTCCGTGTCCCGTCTCATGGGGGAGTAGCGGCAAGATGCGCTCCCAATAAATGTGTTTTACCAACGACCTCACGGGACCGCCCATTGCCACACAGCAGGATTGATGGGGTTATTCAACTAGCTATAATCAAACTCTCCTAATCACAACGGTAATGAAAAGTGAGCTATATGGGGGGTACGTGGAAGTGGGAAATGCAAGGAGAGGTTGATGTTGTGCCGCTAAAATTGTTTGTTTTGCTTGTTTCTTGTATACAGTTACCTGCCTCTTGGGTGGCAAGATGACTTGATCCCACCAGCCTGCAACAGTAAAAGTGCGAGCCTCCCTTTAACGCCGCAACCGGATTCCCACCTGTGGGGGAATGCTACTTTATCGCCCAAATGAAGGAAGAAAAAACAAAAGAAAAAGAAACGAGGAGAGAAAAAGGCAGATTGAAAAACTAAAAGAAACGAAAGCGCTTCGTGCCGGGTAAGACCGCGGTCACGAGGCAGAGCAAAAAAAACACCTGCGCGAGCCGGGAATCGAACCCGGGGCTCAACAATGGGAATGTTGAATTTTACCACTAAACCACTCGCGCTCACGCTTTTGATTGGCTTCCTTGTTATGCTTTAGTCCCACATAGGACGGGATAGGAACAAGCAATGCGCTCATGAGAAGAGGAGGACAAGGCGAAGATATAGTAGTAAGCAACTATCGATCCAAGGTAACACACCTGACATGCTCACAAGTAACTGAATTGCAGTTCATTACATTAGGATAGGAACTTATCTTGCGCGAGTATCAAAACGTACCTTATATACCTTTATGTCTTGTGGATTGCTTGTGGGGCGACAGCCTTTCTATAAACCTGGTTCATCTATCTATGATTACTGTGTGTCATCCTGTTTCAGTCGTGTGTCACTCTTGGTCATGCTGCGCTACTGCCGGCTTCTCGTTTGAAACACATCTGAAACCGCTGCCTATGGCCACGTGATCTCGTCTCATCTCAGTTTTCTTCACCGTTGGCCCCACCGACATAGCGTAAATACGCAGTCTTGGCATCTTGGGCGCTATCCCCTCACGTGCACACCTGGACACGCACAACGAGCTAAGGCGTCAGCGGTGCCACCTGTTGCAGCTTCGCAGATGTCCAGGCAGCACACGAAACGAAACGGAGCCGCTCGTGAACAAGGTTGTGAAGGCAGTGTTGGACTGACCTCTTCTCTCCTGCGATTCGCAACCTCCGCAGAGGATCAATACATCGGGTGTGATCACGTGGTACATGCAACGTCTGCCCCATCTCGAGCCTTATGAATACTATAAAGTAGCGGTGCCCTGAAAATTATCTTGGGTCCAGTTAACTGCCTCTATTAGCGGGCAATACAATACAGAAATTGTTCATGTCTGGCCCATCGCGCAACTTATACTTCTTCTCGAAGCGGTCGCCGCTACCGCCCCTCTCCTCACCGTGGCGCAAGAGCATATAGCACAGTTTTTTGGCCTCGTGGTACTTCACCAGCGAATAGTGCGAGCATCGTAGCAGCCCGAAAAAATACTCCTTGTCCATGTAACGAGAGTTGCTGATGCAGGGGAGCGGAAGCACTATAAACAGGTAGGCAGTCTCAGAGCGGTTTCGCAGAAAAGATGCAAACCTTTCACACATCTGACCACGCTGCAACGGTGTCGGCACAAAATTGAGCACCAGAGAGCACGATATGAGATCGAATTTACCTTCCTCCGTCTTCGGGACCGGTCTCTGCATGAAATCTTGCCTCGTGATACCTGGTTCAGAGCTCTGCAAATCTATGCGAACCACGGGCTTGAACAAGCCACATGTGCTTATACGGTTCCGTGTGCTCAGGGAACCAATTTCAAGCGCTGTCATTTTGTCACGGGAGGTGTGGCCTAGCTCTTGCAGCCAGGTGACCAGCAATTTGGAAGAATCCCCGCCTCTATTACCAGTCTGACCCACACGGCTCGCCAGTTGGTAATCCGCGAGACCGCCACGCTTGTGCACTTGAGTCATAATGTATCCAAGGCATTGCAAGAGTTTCTCCTGTGAATGAGAACTTTTCACTTGCAGCAATTGCTGCTCCATATCCGGGCTTGCGGCGCCAACTTCGAAATGGGGCCCTTTCCTTTCATCGAGGAACTTGGAGATGTTGGCCGAGTTCAGATCCTCGTCGTTGTCTGCTAAGGATATGCCTAGTTTGTCACACACAATCCGGCGTTTGCTGATCAGGAAATGGAACCTGCGTATTATTCTACGTGCCTTTGCCGGCTTGATATTCACAGCCACGTCCTTGGATACCCTGCTACCAGTAATAGTTTTCTTCTTTCTCGAGAGCATTGCTTGGTTGATCCATTTTTTTTTTCATGTGGCTCATCGCGATGAGCTTGAAAAGACTAAAAAAATTTTGAGATGAGATGAGATGAGATGGGATGGGATGGGATGAGATGAGATGAAAGGTAGCAACAAGGTGAATAAAATGGCCACCAAGCACGGTAAGCCCGGTAAGGGCAAATCGGACGTTGCGAAAAAAGGCAGTCTGAAGGGAAAACCGAAGGGCAAGCCCCAGAAGAAACTCTCGAAACCTTCGAAACCGTCGAAACCTTCGAAACCTTCGAAAAGTGTGATAATTACGGCCTCTGATTTGAAATGGAAACCGGTTGACATTCCAGATTCTCTGGACGATTACGGCGGATTTTATGGCTTGGAAGAAATTGATGGTGTAGATGTGAAAGTTGTGAATGGTCAAGTTCAGTTTATAGCCCCAGGTGAATCGGCGTCGGTGGTTAAGGCCGAGGAGCAAGAGAGTGAGGGAGATAACGAAGTTCAAGAAGTTCAGGAGGATGGACAGGATCAGCAGCCTGGGGTGGATCAATCTGAAGAGGACGAGGTTCAAGAGGACGAAGTTCAAGAGGACGAATTTCAACAGGACGAGGTTCAACAGGACGAGGTTCAACAGGACGAAGCTCAAGAGGACGAAGCTCAAGAGGACGAAGCTCAAGAGGACGAAGCTCAAGAGAACGAAGCTCAAGAGGACCTAGGACAAGAAGAGTTGAAATCGAATGTGTTTACCTCTAAATTGGACTTGGGAGACCTGTCAGTCCCAGAACTACCTGAATGGCAAGAGATAGCACCACTCTCTTTTACCGTTCTCCATGGTTTGTCCGAGCAGGGCTTTACTCGGCCAACTGATATTCAAAAAGAAGTTATCCCCCAAGCCTTGGCCGAAAAAGACATCATCGGTAAGGCCTCCACAGGTTCCGGTAAGACCTTGGCGTACGGCATTCCGATTTTGGAGAGTTTGGTCAAGGAAAAGGATCCCAGCCAGCCTATTGCCCTAATATTTACACCTACTAGAGAATTGGCCCAACAAGTGACACAGCATTTAAAGACATTGGGCCAGTTGCTCGTCAAAAAATCCCCGTTTTCCATATTGTCGCTGACCGGTGGTCTCTCGATCCAAAAGCAAGAGCGTTTGTTAAATTACAAAGAAAGTGCAAGAGTAGTAGTTGCAACGCCCGGAAGATTTTTGGAACTCATTGAAAAGAATACAGAGTTGGTTGCCAGGTTTGCGCGTATCAATATGCTAGTTCTTGATGAGGCAGATAGGCTGTTGCAAGACGGTCATTTTGAAGAGTTTGAAAGGATTTTGAAGTTGCTTGGAACCACCCGTAAAAATGATAACAAGACTGGTTGGCAAACGATGATTTTTTCCGCGACCTTTTCGATGAGCTTATTTAGCAAACTGACCACCACCCCTTGGAGATCCTTTAAGGACAATGAAGACGAAATGGAACAAGTTTTGGAACATTTGATGCAAAAGATTCATTTTAAATCCAAACCGATAATCATAGACAGCAACTCGGAAGAAAGAATGAAATCCCAAATCAAAGAGTCCCTCATCGAGTGTGGACCGCTAGAGCGTGATTTATACTCGTACTATTTCTTGACAGTATTTCCAGGTACCACGCTTATCTTTTGCAACTCGATCGATTCTGTCAAGAAACTATGTGTATACTTCAGCAATTTGAAGATAAGTGCATTCCAGATTCATTCTTCCATGACACAAAAGAATCGTCTGCTTAGTTTGGAAAGGTACTTAGAACAATCTGTCAAGAATTCCGCTGAAGGCAAAACCACTGTGCTTGTCGCCAGTGATGTGGCCGCCAGAGGGTTAGATATTCAGGGAATCAAACATGTCATACATTACCATTTACCAAGAACTGCAGACACGTACATTCATAGATCTGGTAGAACCGCTCGAGCTGGTAATGAAGGTGTGTCTGTGATGATATGCTCTCCAGATGAGGCTATGGGACCCTTGAGGAAGCTAAGGAAAATGTTGGCACATAAAAACGAGTCGGAAGACATTAATAGGCGCAAGAAATGGCAAAAGGAAGTTCCATTATTGCCGATTGAGTCAGATATTGTGAGGGAGCTAAAAGAGCGTAGCGTACTAGCGAGTGAATTGGCAGATCACCAACTGGCTTCTGCTTCGATTAACAAGGAGACTACATGGATGAAGCAAGCGGCTCAAGACCTTGGCGTAGACATCGATTCTGACGAGGAATTTAACGACGGCAAAAACAACAAGAAAAGGAATAAGACTTTGGGTAAACATGAAGCAAAACAAGTCAGGGCTCGTTTAAATGCACTGTTGAGCCGGCCTATCAGGAAAGATAGACGACAAAAATATTTAACCGGTGGGTTCGTCAACTTGGCTGATAATTTGGTCAAGAAAAGAGGCCATGAATCTATCATTGGGCATGAAAAGATGGACGCACTCGAAAAGTTGAAGAGCAAAAAAAAGAGAACGTAAACATGAATGAATACAAAAGGTTTATTTTTTTTCTTAAACCTTCTATAATTAATATACAATTTTCGAACTGAACAAAAAAATTACATTAACGAAACCTTCTTTCCCCTGACGTTTAGAAGATCTCGTAGTCCGAGCCAATATCTTCGTCGAAGTATTCATCCTCGGAATCATCCGCTAATTGCTCAAAATTGACTTTATAACGTAGGATACCACCGATACCACCAAATCCGGAGACGAACTGAGCACCTTCTGAAGATTTATCAGTGATAAACTCCAGGCGAGCACCGTAGTTCTTATAGTTCTCAGCTAACCATTCGATTAGAAGTTGCTCCTCTACAATCTCCATCTCTTGTCCCGTGGATTTCTCGATTGCTTGCGACTTATCTAGTTGGTCCGGTAATGCAAATTTTAGTATTTCTTCACCTTCATTGGTTTTGAACACATATCTGACGATCTCCAGGTTTTCATGAACAATCAAGTACTCTATGGCACCCAAATCCAACGCTTTCAAAGTGTCATCGATACCGTAACAAAATTTGCCTGTGTCTTGAGAAATTTCATCGAAGTACTCGGTCAGTAATTTCTTCTCCTGTACAAATTTGACATTAGCCAAAGTTTCTGCAGACAATTCAATGGCCTGATTGAAACCGTTCTCGCCACCGTAGGAGATATCGACGATCTTGATAATTTTAGTGGCCAATCTTTGGTCGAACAACTCGGATTTGGCTAAATCAGTCTTGAAATCAGCAGAACCCGCTAAAATTAATCCCTTGACATTAATCTTGTCGTTGGTGATAAAATTCTGCACTGCTACTTCAGCCACCTTTCTCACATAGTTGTGTCTCTTCTCCTCTCTTAGACGGGCAAAACGTACTGCAGATTGACCACCTCTACCGTGTTTCTTGGGCAGATCCACTGAAAATTTGTGCAGAACCGTTCTTGTGTTTCCCGAAAGCAAACCAAATAGGGAGCCTTGACCATCCATAACAATGAAACCAAACTTGTCATCCGCCTCCAACAGTTCCGAGAGAACTTCGGTATGGAATTTGTTGTCACATAGGTACAAGGAGGTGTTGATGGGCTTGTACGGTTCGATATCGAATGTCACTTTCTTTTCCTTACCATCTTCATTAATAATATCACCGCAGTAAAGAACCAACCCATTGGGGGGCACTTTGTTGTACAGTTTCAATTTCTGCTGGGTTGATGTAATTGCCGATAAAACAGAAAGACGATTAACTCTGGACTTGATATTAGATGCGGTACCGTATTCATCTGTCAACATTTTTTGATTGAGAGCGATTTGACCTTTTGGTGGAATCACCAACGAAATCATGGAAGTACCATTACCACGGGCATTTTCCAAAGATTTGACCAGCTTTTTGACCTTCCAGATTTCAATATTCTTCTCTGCGTCAGTTTCTAAATTCCCCATGCTGAATTATGTGGTCTAGGAGACTGGGAAACGACTTATTATGCCTGAGAATACTCCAAATGTACACCTGATTAAACGTTAAGCGTAGGAAAAGTAGGCATTTTTTTGAAAATTTTTTCACCTTATATTAACGGGTGAAACCTCGTCACGTGATTGGAGCCTGACGTAACGACAGCACTCGAAGGGACAAGTAATAAAGTAAAAAACGATAACCATACTGCAATTTCCTATGCATTCAGAATATACCTAATCGCTCCCCATCCCCCACAGGCCATAAAAGCAGCACGTATATATAAAAAAAAAATACTGTAAGTAAAAGGGGGGTTGGAGAACAGTCCCATAAAGAAATCAGATGTCGTCCTCACTCAAAAAGTCATAATCCTCCCAGGTGCTCCCATTGCTTTCGTTGCTCGAGCACAGACTGTAGTCGTCATTTGTCATGGAAGAGCTCATGACACCGTCATCCTCTTTTACCAAGGGTGACAGCGACTTGCAGCATTGAATAGAAGCGTTAGCAAATTCTGGAGGCCTCAATTTGAAAGTATTTTCGAAAAGGGAGGACCCACTCCCCGTATAGAGAACGCGGTCCTTGTTTTTCCCATCCAGCAACGAGATACGGGGCTCGTTGTTAACCCTATGGTGTGGGAAACCGCGTAAGATCTGCTGGTGGAACACTTTCCTGTGGCCTGGCGCCAGGTCGTGAGGTCCCAACTGACCTTCGATCCTGAACTCGGAGTGCTGTTCGTTGTCTTCGAAAAGGGAGAGGAGCAAAATACTGCCACCAAGCAATGTGCACTTGCCGCTGTTATAAACGGTAAAAGTCAGTAAATTGTCTCTCTGCGTCACCTTGACTTCCAGCAGGGATGATTCTCTTTTGCGCCTTTCATGTGCCGGGTTGGGTGCCCTCGAGGGCTCTGCTGCTACCTTAGACTTCTGAGAGTCACAGTAGGCCTGATACCCGCGGATCACTTCACGAATTTTTTCGACGCTAGAAAACATCTTGAGCAGCCCTTGTTCGTGCTCAGGTATGTCGACAACGAGCTCCCTCCCATGCGTTGCCCTGGCTGCGGTGGTGTTCATCATTTGAGCGTTGTTGTAAAGACTGCCAAAACATCTCTTCAAAGGCGTATTGATCTTGGCCATATTATGTGAGTTGCTGTGGGTCTCTGTCTCGATGCCCTTAGCTTCACAGGAGGAGCACAGGTCGAAATTGGCACAGTCCAAACATTTGAAGCGGGGCCCCACGATCTCTTTGGCATCCGATGTATCCCTCGGGTAGCACGCATCGCACACGACATTCTCATGGATGGGTTTGCTCTGCTGATCCTGCGCAGG
Source organism: Zygosaccharomyces kombuchaensis (assembly GCA_003705955.2). NCBI lineage: Eukaryota > Fungi > Ascomycota > Saccharomycetes > Saccharomycetales > Saccharomycetaceae > Zygosaccharomyces > Zygosaccharomyces kombuchaensis. Next base: position 113,593 of record PPJZ02000011.1, read on the forward strand.
CTGCTTCGGGGCAGGCTGCTGCGATCCGACTGATAGCTGTAGCTCCTTGACAGACCCCACAAGCTCCTCCCACTGTTGAGCACTTACGAGGATGTCACTTTGGATCTCTGTTTTTGATGCCACGGCCCCTGGCTTGTCATATATCAAAATAATATGGGGCTTGGTCGACTCCTTCAAAAACATGAATTTTTCCGTGTCTGCCTGGCTGGAAAGTAGCACGTCCGTCTCGAGGTCCTTCTTGCCATGGCAGATACAACGGCCCATGACCAACTTCTCTTCAAAGACGTTGGAGATTTCGAAGGTCTTATCGATGAATTCTTCAAGGGACAGGCCCTTGGAGGGATCAAAAATCTCGCCCCTGGCACCGTACACAATACCGGCGTTCCTAAAGCACTCACTCATGTTCTGAAGGGGAACTCTTGTAGCTTTGAGTATAACGTGGTGAGTGCAGTTGGGAAGGATAGTTGTGCTTTCCCCTGTTGCTTCTTGAAGGGGCCCTTCCCCCCTTGGAACGTCCCAGTGCGTCATACTAAACGAAGTCCGGGGAAAGGTAATACAGTGTAGGATACGAGAAAAAAAAATAAAACAAAAAATAAAGATAAAAAAAAAAATTATTAGAACAGTGGAGGTTCAAGACCTCCAACAGCGATGGGAAGAGGTCATAGGATTTCCCCTTGGTAAATCCTATTGCGTGGGGGTCTTGTTTTCGGGAAAAAAAATTGGGTTAAAGCATCGAACAGATACAATAACAAGAGGAGACGGGTGCTCCCTAAAGAGAGAAAGATCAATCGAGAACAAATAGGCAGTCGCAGGGCCGGTTTCCATTGTTTTGGTCGATGTCAATTGCAATAGTTGTGCAAACGCGAATTTCAAAACCAAAACATAAAAAACCGAAAACAGCTAAGAGCAACTATAGAGTCTGATTAATTACTATTAACATCATTATTACAGTATACAACCCTCTTCTTCAACCTTCGAAATCAGGCGGGTCACCGGTGTACTGGGCTTTGCCCTTTTCATCGTACCGCGTATTGGCATCGGTCACTTGGGCACCGGCCTCCTGCGCTAGCGCAATCTGCTTCTTCGAGATCCCCATCGGGTCCTCAGCGATCCAAACGATGGGATCCTTCTCCAGGACGCTGGGGTCTGTAAAGGCCGAGTCCAACGTCGACTCGTCGTAGTCGTCGACACGTGTCTCAAACACTTTCGGCAGTCTGGTGCGCACTTCGTCAAACGTATAGAACTTGCTTGGCTGGAAAAAAGTGGTAATCCTCAGCCTCCACGATAGCGGTCTCTCGTCGCCCCAGTACTCTCTCGAAGCCTCCTGCGGCTCGGGGATGCGCTTGTTATCGGCAAACACATCGCTGTGCTTCGAGACGGGGGAATCGTGCGGCAGGACGCGAGCGCCTTCGAGTAAACTGTTCTCTTTCGATGCCACGTCGCCCTTCTCCATATCGTCGTCCTGCGTGGTGAGCAAAGCCGCCTCCGCCTCCGCCTCGGAGTGCCGCTTGTAAGAGATCGAGTTCACCGTATCCAGCTCTTCCAAATCGTCCAGGGCATGTCTTATCTCGTGGAGACCCTGGTCGGAGCCCGGGTACTCGGCCCCCTCGATCCCCTGCACGTAGCGGAACGCGCTCAAGGGCACGGCGTCAAAGAGCGGGTTAAACCGCCACTGCAGCCACACGTGCGCAAGCGCCGTGGCCACCAGGGCGACGATCTCCAGCACCAGTGGCCCCCACGCCTTGCCCATGATGAAGAGCCCGATGAGGCAGACCTGCGCCAAATACAGCCCGCAGAAAACCTGGAACAGCGCACGCGGGTAGTTGCGCCCCTTGGTGTCAAACGTGAAACCTTGCACGTAGTTGAGCGTGTACGCGTTCGCCAAGTAGAGCAGCGACATCGCCACGAGGGAGAAGACTAGGATCAACGGAGCAATCACCGCATAGGACAAGCAGATGCACACCAGCACCTCCATCACCGGGTACGCGACCCCCAGCGTGGGCTTCCCCAACGTGCAAAACCGGTTCCATTTTTGCCGCGGCGTCTTGTCGAGGACCCGGCCGAGGAAAGTGGATAGGATCAGCGTCACCAATTGCAGCAGAGTGCCGCTCGACACGGACAGCCCCTGCAGAAGGAAATACGAGATGTAGAAGTTGGAAGCCTTGGGCAGGTTGTTGGCCAGCAGAAGCATCGCGGAAGCCGGCTTCTTGATGATGGCATCCACCGTGGCAGCCGCCGACGAGGTGCACGTGGTCACCAGAAACACCTGGACCACTTGGAACGCGTAGTACCACATCTGGCAGTACAGGCCGGTCTCCTGCTCCGTCATGCTGCCGCTCTTGCGGCCCGCCATCATTATGAACGGCGGCACCAGCGACATGAGCACCCCGAGCGCCACGGAGGGCAGGATACCCGTGATGAGCCCCAGCAGCACCTTCGGGCACTTGTCGATGAACCGCAGCCAGTGGACCTTATCAGTCAGAAACGTGATGTTGGAGATGCACCCGACCACTGCGACCGGCAGAGACCAGAAGATGATCATCGCCGTGAGCAACGAGTTGGCCCCGCTCCGCTTGGACCTCCGCACGGGCTTGCTCAGATTCACGTTGTCCCAGATGATGTCGTCCACAGCGTACCCGATGAAGCATCTGCCGTAGAGTCCCCCCATCGCGGCGCCGATCGTCTGGTACGACCGCTGCGCCGCGAGCTGCGACCCGAACTGCACAAAGCACACGGGCAGCGTCTTGTTCTGCGTCCACTGGTCCTGCGCCTCGTGGATTTCCGCGTTCAACTCCCCGATGCGCCGCGCGTCGTACTCGAGCGTGTCGACTTTTTCGCCCAGAAACGGGATCTTCCACTTGCCCAGCCGGCGGTGCGGCCGCTTCTTGACGTACGTCGCGAGCTCGTCGCCGTCCACCGCGGGCACCCCGACCTTCTCGTCTGCCTTGCGCTTCGTCTTCACGCTCTTGTTGAGCACTTTGTTCAGCGCCCCTTCGAGCTTCTTGGCCGACTTGGCCCGCTCCTTGCACAGCTTGCGGAGCGCCTTCTCGTCGTGCGCGAACGACACACGTGACGCCCCCGGGAAACGCTCCATGATCACGTGCTCCTCCCGCATGTCGCGGTGCAGCTCCGTGATCACCAGCGTCCGCGACGACACCATCGACTCGTACAGCGGGCTCGTCTGCAGCGCGTGCCTCACCATCACGTAGTAGTACAACTCCCTGTAGATGACAAACACCACTGTGCCGAAGAACGCCCACGACAAAAACACGTGCGCGAAAAACCGGTTGTGGTTGGTCACGTTGGCCAGCGACAGCAGCTCGAAACCGCTGTAGTCGCGGCCGTCGGTCGCGTTCACGGCGAGCAGAACGGGGAACAACAACAAACAGCCCAAAAGCGAAATGCCCGCGCCCAGCGCCACGTAGCGGAGGAAGAAGTAGCCGTCGACGCTGGCGTGCTGCATCGTGAACGAATGCGAGCGTGAGAGCAGGAAGGGCACCCACCGGAAGTACCCACTGGGAACGCTGCCGGTTCTCTCCTCCTCGCGGATCGTCTTGACCTCTGGCAGCGTTCTTGGCTCGTATACCCTCCTGTTGCGTGGCCTCAAAGTCAGGAACGCCAGCGTGAAGGCGGCTGCGAGGCAGCCGTTGAAGATGAAAGCGGTGACGAAAGCTGAGGTAGAGGAGCTGGTATCGGCCATGACTTCGCTGTCGATGCCCGTGCGGAGGCTGCTGCCTGTGTGCTGTGGGCCCTCTGCCTTATATATTGTTTTTGTGTGTGTGTGTGTGTGTGTATGTGTGGAAGGCTGCGACGCCGTAGAAGAACCAGCAGCGGTGTGGCACAGAGATCTATGCAGCGGGTCCGGTGTTCGAGAAGCGGCTGGTAGCGCCGCTTTTGCTGCTCCGGGGCGGGCCAGCGCGGCACAGCCGCGAGGGAATGCCCAGCGTCGCGTCGCGTCGCGCCGCGTACGGAGCGACGCGACGTAGGGTGTGACTGCACACACGCATACCGCCACGGCGACCCGGCAGACTTGCCGCCGCCTTCTCGGAGCCACCCGCTCGGCCGCGTTTCGAAACCTTGTCGCGGAGCACGTGAAGCCGGGCCGGCGCCGTCGAGATGAAACACGGTCACGTGCCGGACGCACCCCTGTACGCTGAAAAAAACCGTTCTTGCCCACCGTCTGTCTCATCCACCCCTTGCCACATGCCAGCAGCCCTCACGAGAAGACGAGGATGCGCGCCAGATCACGTGCACACGCAAAATCCGATTTCGCCCTCTCGTCTCGCCACGTCTGGCGCCACTTTGGCGTTCGGGTACCACAACCCAAACAGCGGGATTCCACTGTTCTGCCCCGCCGCGTCAGCCGCGCGCGCCATCTCGCGGTGGGCACCCCAAACAGCGTCCGCTTTCACCAGGTGGTGAAGGTGCCCGGTGGCATGGTACCGGCAGCGTGTAAGTAGTGGCCAAGTAATGGCCCATGCTCCTCCAAGTATATAAGGGGATGGGAGACGCATTAGATTCCAATTATCGATTGAGTTGCCTTCTACTGTAACATCTAGCATCGCTAAGAAAAAAAAACCAAACAGCAGTCAATAATGAGCCCAGTTATCCCAGAAACCCAGAAAGGTATTATCTTCTACGAGCCTCACGGCAAGTTGGAATACAAGACCATCCCAGTGCCAAAGCCTAAGCCTAACGAGCTTTTGATCAACGTCAAGTACTCCGGTGTTTGCCACACTGACTTGCACGCCTGGCACGGTGACTGGCCTTTGCCAGTCAAGCTACCTTTGGTCGGTGGTCACGAGGGTGCCGGTGTGGTTGTTGCCCTAGGTTCCAACGTTAAGGGCTGGAAAGTCGGTGACTTGGCCGGTATCAAGTGGTTGAACGGTTCGTGCATGTCGTGTGAGGAGTGTGAGTTGGGTAACGAGTCCAACTGTCCTGAGGCAGACCTGTCTGGTTACACCCACGACGGTTCGTTCCAGCAGTACGCCACGGCTGACGCCGTGCAGGCCGCCAAGATCCCTGAGGGTACGGACCTTGCCTCTGTGGCCCCTGTTCTATGTGCCGGTATCACTGTGTACAAGGCTTTGAAGACCTCTGAGGCCAAGCCTGGCCAGTGGGTTGCCATCTCCGGTGCCGCCGGTGGTCTAGGTTCTTTGGCCGTCCAGTTTGCCAAGGCCATGGGCTTGAGAGTTGTCGGTATCGACGGTGGTCCAGGTAAGGAGGAGTTGTTCAGATCTCTAGGTGGTGAGACGTTTATTGACTTCACCAAGGAGAAGGACATCATTGGTGCCGTGAAGAAGGCTACCAACGGCGGTGCCCACGGTGTGGTCAACGTGTCTGTGTCTGAGGGTGCCATCTCTGCTTCCACCAAGTACGTGAGAGCCAACGGTACCTCTGTGTTGGTGGGTATGCCCGCCGGTGCCGTGTGCAAGTCTGAGGTTTTCGACCAGGTTGTGAGATCCACCAGAATTGCCGGTTCCTACGTTGGTAACAGAGCCGACACCAGAGAGGCCTTGGACTTCTTCGCCAGAGGTTTGGTCAAGAGTCCTATCCACATTGCGCCATTGTCCACTGTTCCCGAGATTTTCGAGAAGATGGAGAAGGGCCAGATTGTTGGCAGATACGTTGTGGACACTTCTAAATAAGCGGTTTGATCTTTTTTACGAGTGATGATATATAGAGTAGTCGTGACAAAATAAGCGAGCAGTAAAAACACATGTTTATTCGTTATTCTTTTACGGGGGAGCTTTCTGTGTAGCAAGCAGCGCTTGTGCAGTGCAGTGCATTGTGTGCTGCGTGTTTAGTGACGCCTGATCGATATGATAAAAAAAAAACCCAAAAAAAAAAAAAACCACGGATGTCGAGTCAACTACTCCCCCAAAGGACGACATACCCGTAACCCCCAATGCTTCAACGCCTTTTCAGGTACGGCCCCCTGAGACGGTTCTCTGTGTGCTCACCCACCTTCAAGCAGCAGGCCTCCAGCCCCTCGCAGTTCCCCCTGAGAACGGTGCCCAAACTGCCCACATTCTATTCCGCCAATCCGCACCATGAGCACCGCATCGACCGCCTAGAGAACATGCTGCGCAGATACATCAAGTTGCCCTTGCAGGCTGTACCCCAGCAGAGACCGGCATGGATCACTTTCGATGACTATGCGCTCGTGGGCGGCGGAACCCGTTTGAAACCCATCCAGTACCAGCAGCTGATCTCCTTGCTCAACAAACTGCATTCCATCGATTCCCAATTGACTAACGACGAGGTCAAGGCAGAATTGGCCCGGTACCACAGAAGGAGCAAGATGCAGTCGTCACACAAGAGATTGGACACTTTGGACGAGTTCGGCAGAAGCGTCGCTGTGGGAAAGAGAAAGTCATCCGTCTCCAAAGTACAAGTGGTCAGGGGTAGCGGCGAGATCATCGTCAATGGGCGCCCCTTCAACGACTATTTTGTCAATTTGAAAGATAGGCAATCCGTGGCATACCCGCTGCAAGTAATAGATTCGTTGGGCCAGTTCAACGTCTTTGTGACCACTTCCGGTGGGGGGCCCACGGGCCAGGCAGAGGCCACCATGCACGCCCTGGCCAAGGCCCTCTTAGTATTCAACCCGCTGTTGAAACCCAGGTTGCGCAAGGCGGGCACGTTGACCAGAGACTACAGACACGTTGAGAGAAAGAAGCCAGGCCACAAGAAGGCCAGAAAGATGCCCACTTGGGTCAAGAGGTAACCCTCGCTGTCCTTACGTAAACTTGACTTGTACATATATAATATATTATCTCATTTCGGTACAATGGACTCTTGCAGGCTGGGGGTCTTGCGCAGAAGGAGAGCCATGTCCTCCCTGGTGATGGTCTCCCTACCGGCATGTCTCGCGAAGGACTCCAGATCTTTTCCCATTTCGTTCAACTGCATATAGCACATCTCTACGAGCGCATTGGTATAGTCGGGCGTATAAGTCGTATCAAAGGGGGTCTCTTCGTTGATCTGCCTCTCGACACAATACCACAGCTTTCCCTTGAGCTGCGCCGTCAGCTTGGCCCTGTCCACTTCGTCAGCACCCATTGGCGGCGATCAGGCTCACTTCTCCACAGGGCAATTCCCACCTATAAAGAGGCTTTTGTTACATACGTTTAATCTCGCGTCGGGGCATCTCACCTTCTTTGTCCAAAGTTTCCAACCGTCGTTGTTGAAAAAAGGTTTACAGCCAGATTTTCGGTGCTCGAAGGGGGTTGATTTGGTTGTCGAGTGTGTGTGAGTCGCCAAGAGCATTTGGAATCTACTATCCTCTTGCTTTCCCTTCACTCATTGCTGGGCTGAGTTTCCTTTCGAATTGAAGGAAAAGGGATGAGCGAATTGACGGTCAGCTATGGGCTGTTACCACCTCAAAGTCGTTCCTCTCAGAACCTGCACATCTTGCCCATCAGCAAGATCCTCTACCCTTGGGATAGAGATGACTATTTCATTACGTGCGGCAGAGACGGTTCTGTGATTAGACATCGGTGCACTGCTGAGGGAGTCTCCCTGGGGGGGAACAAAGTGCAAGCACATAGCGATTGGGTAAGCGACATTATACAACAGGATGTGAACAATTTCCTCACAGTGAGTTACGATTTCTCCATCGTTTTGCTCACTTGGAGGCCCGATTTGGAGAGTTGGGAGACCAACATTATTGGTGACCATGAGGACTACATCAAATGCATCGTGGAGATCCCCAACGATTCCAATGACGGTAGCTTTATGTTTGCCACCGGTGGGCTCGATAAGAAGGTGAAGATATGGAGATTGTATCAGAATGAGGCCAAATGCGTACGTGTTTTTGACAATGCGCAAGCGAACGATACGGGGTCCATCTATTGCATGAATGCAGTTAACCGCGGGAAAGTGCTACCATTTGACTTGATTGTCGGGGATAGCAATGGTGATTTGATTTTTTACTCGTGCAAGCAGGGCACTGAGTTCTCCAGAGTGAAGAACATTCACAAGACCAATATGAAGACGTTGAAGATGTTTGACGATTGCACCAAGTTGGTAAGTACTTGTTCGGACGGATTGATATGTGTTTGGGATTTGACAGAGGTCGTCAACGTTTTGAAAATAATGGCATCATTCAAATGGGACTGTTCCATTTGGTGCATGGAGGGTGATTGCTTGGAAGAGTTGTACGTGGGTGACTCTAAGGGGAGAATCACCAGAGCAGATTTCTCAGAAGTACAAAATGTGCGTCTGGAAATGATTTACGAAATGCAGTCGTCGTCACCCATCGCTGGGAGCGCTGGGAGCGCGGGCGCCGTGGGCAACGCTGGTCCAATTAACCTGGAATCCAAGAGGAAACCTGTGGGTATTGTTTGCATGAATTGGTTACCAAACAATTATCTGCTCTTCTCGCGATCGGCGGATTCCAATTTAAACCGTTTGGACTTGTCCGACAACCAACTGACAGTATCTGAGGGAGGTATTGCACTTACAAAGAGCTCCCTTTTGACCAATAGAAGGCATGTCATCACTGAAAATACCAAGGGCGAGATCCAAAGATGGGACATTGTCGTTTGCGAATTGCTCGATACTTTCGATTCCTCTGAGGGCAACTTCGATCAGGTCGTCTCCAAATACACGTCGCAAGAGATCTTAGCCCATTGGTGCTCTGTCTCCGTCAAAGTGGGACTATTGTTTGTCAAATTGAACAAGCGTATCTTGAACACCGAAGTATACGGTTCTGCTCTTCAGGACTATGAAGTGGTTAATGGAGTGCAACCGAATCCGGAGGAGCGTTACAATTTGGGAAAAATAGTGGCCAACTCACTTTTTAACGAATTTGTCATGTTCGAAATACGCAAGGATAAATTATACCGCCAAGAATTAGTACCGAAGAGGAGAAACAATAGTTTCTTCCATAACGAAAATCCATCGACGGAAACGCAGGATTCCAAAAATAAGGAAAGGAGACGCAAGTCTGCTTTCTACAAGATTGCGGGCGCAAATTCTGTGTCTGACAAGATGCCACGGACTTCACTCTCAGCACCCAATAGTCCCTTTTTAGCGAGCGAACCAACGATGTCATTGAAAGAACGCCCACCGCTAGGCCCACCTGCATTGAGTGACCGCACGACCACCACAATAACCGCGAATGACTCTGAAAGCAGCGAGGGGGCCGGCCAACTTCCAATGAAGAACACTGAAGGCCGTACGATGAGTTCGGGTTCCCTGCTGAGCCGCAAGCTGCGAATATTCAAGAATTCTAGCAGCCGCGCACTGACTGGATCGGCCAACGCTTCAGATTATAACAGCAGCGCAGTCTCTGACGCGGAGGATTCTGCCCTGGATGACGATACTAAAGAGGTAAACAATCCGACAACTGAAACCGTTGGAAACAATGTAACTTACAACATGGAAAGTTCTCAGCTGCCTACAAACACTGCAGATACGAAGAGCAGTACGACGCTTGAAATGGCAGAAACTGCTTCAATAAAGTTGGAACAAAAGAAAAAGCCCAAGGAGGAGAGCATGTCTGACTTAATGACCCAGTTCCACGAAAACTATAAGCAACAAATCACTAACAATACTTCCACGTTGAAAATGCTTGCCAAAAGACCACCGCAGACTAAAATCGTAAGGGACGCTCTTTCACCGATTGTTCGTGTGACTAATGGTGTGCTAATAGTGTTGCATTCGTGGGAAAAGGGCTCGTGCGGTGGCCGTGTCCTTTTCTCTACCTACCTTCCACCTCGTAGTGCAGAATACGTGAGGAATTTGTATAAAGACGAAGGTGATGATAGTGAGGAGTTCGAGGATTCTCTAGGAGAATCGCCACAACAACTACGAAGAATCCAATCATACGCGCAACAACAAGAACGATATAGCAATGAAATGGAAAAACCGGGTCACGAAGATTTATCAGATCGCGAATATGGTAATGGTAAGAATAGAAGACAGATTTATGAGCAATTTGAGGGTATCCTGCCATATTGGTTCTCGAAGATATTGTTTTGCGACTCCAGAGTGGCAAAACAACAACCAAAGTTGAACTTTGTCATAATGCCCTGGCGCAGTAGCGAACCTGGGGGTCCATCGGAGGGTCAACCACCGCAGCAACAGTCATCCTTGCAACACTACAAGCTGAAGTTCGGCAGGGTAGCTTCCAGATCCGCCGATCTTTTGTCAGGAGCTACAGACCTTCCTCGGGTATCAGAAAGTAATTTGAAACTTCTTGCTCCAGGAATGATCAAAGTGAAGAAGATCAAGGCGTACGTTGTAGATAGATTCGAAACCAAGACTTCGGAGATGAAAAATAAGGTGGAGCCAAGCGAATGGTTGGAACTGCTGTGCAAGGGACAGGTGCTGGACAACGACATGACTCTGAACACTGTCAAAACCCTGTATTGGAAGTCTCAGAGCGACATTGTCTTTGAGTACAGAAGGAAAAAGGCGACACCACCGTAATCTAGTCTGGCTATTTAAAAAATAATAAAATTTTTTTACAAGACGATAATAATAACAATAAAAAAACCCGAAAATTTTTCGTTATCTTTTAAAAGTGTCACCGCATTTAATCGGTACCAAAATGCATCAGCTTATTCATTTTATTTAGAGTTTCAGTGTTTATTCTGTGCGTCGTTATTATCCCGTTCGCGGTGATTGTGACGCGCATAGATTCAAAAAATTTTCAGAAGATTTCAAAATTGCAAGCTCATCTTAGAGATGAGCTGGTCAAGGTCTACTGCTAACTGGGCTTCGAGTAGCGTTTGCCTGGCATTATTCGTGGATTTTGGATTGGTAATCTGATCTGCATAGTGCATTGTATTGCTATTTGAATTGTTGCCTGCTTAGACGAAGCCACCATGGACCAAGAGAACGAAAGAAACATCTCCAGACTTTGGAGAACTTTCAAAACCGTCAAGGAGATGGTGAAAGATAGAGGGTATTTCATTACCCAAGAAGAAGTTGAACTGCCATTGGAGGATTTTAAGGCCAAATACTGTGATTCGATGGGGAGACCTCAGCGTAAAATGATGTCTTTCCAGTCGAATCCAACAGAGGAATCCATTGGCAAATTCCCAAGCATGGGAACCTTGTGGGTTGAATTCTGTGACGAGCCCACTGTAGGTGTCAAGACTATGAAGACTTTTGTCATACACATTCAAGAGAAAAATTTCCAAACAGGTATATTTGTATATCAGAACAACATTACCCCTAGTGCGATGAAATTGGTACCATCGATACCACCGGCTACCATTGAAACTTTTCACGAAGCATCGTTGGTCGTCAACATTACGCACCACGAGTTGGTGCCCAAGCATATAAGATTTAGCGAAGACGAGAAGAAGGAGTTGCTGAAAAGATATAGGTTGAAAGAGTCTCAATTGCCCAGGATTCAAAGGGCAGACCCGGTGGCACTTTATTTGGGATTAAGAAGAGGTGAAGTGGTCAAGATCATCAGAAAGAGCGAGACCTCGGGGCGTTACGCCAGTTACAGAATCTGCATGTAATTAGTGCTAATGTGTTTTATACATGTATAATAATTGAGAACCAAAAAGCTACCGAGTACCATTTTGAAGCCTTGCACACATCACCACGTCAGTTTTGCCCTTCCACCATCGCACGTCACGTAGCTCTTGCGAAGCTGAGGGGCTCACTTGAACACCTTTCTCGCCAAGGTAAACGGGACCTATTGTTATGATTAGGCTGTCGACCAATTCTTGCCTCAATAATAACTGATTTATTACATTGGCGCCACCTTCCACCATGATGGACTTCAGGCCGTATTCTGCGTGAAGTCTACTAAACAGCAGCCGCCAATCAGCGGATGAACATACCATGTAGGACACATGTTGCTCTTTATGAAGAGGTTCCCGGGACACAACAACAATGGGGCTTTTACCTTCAGAATTTAAGAATAGCTCTTGCAACTTAGACCCCTCGAACTTCCACTTCTCGCTGAAATTGAGAATAATTGGTCTCGGTGATCTTTCTACCGTACCTTCATACTTGCAATTGAGTCCCGGATTGTCCGCCAGCGCCGTACCTGTCCCGACCAAAATGCCATCGTGATGACACCTGAGGTAATGGGTCATGGTCTTGGTCTCTGGATGAGATATAGTGGTCCTGATGCCATGCCCCTTGGATATTCTTGAATCCAGCGACTGCGCATAGGTGAGTGTTATAAAAGGAATTGAACCACTGGACTTGGGAAGATATGGACTTAAAAGTTCAGGCAACTCTGGGTTTAGTGTTACTAACGACATACTTCAAACTCTCACTTACTGTAGCACCCTCGAACGCGGGGAGCTTGTCAAATATTGTAAACGGGCTTTTACAATTTTGAAGACTGCGCTTTCGATGCAAGAACCAACATATACTCGCTTACAGGACGGAATACTCTGTTTCCTCTGTCCGGCATTTAGAGGTTCCAAATTTTGTGTCCCTAACTTTTTCTGGCTTAGAAGGAGGGTTGTGGTGGTTGAATTTTGACTTCGGTTCTTGCTGCTTGTTCGAAGGTTCTTGTTCCTCAAACGGCGTCTCACCAGACTTCAGCTTGTTGGCTTCGTAGGCCTCCAATTCGAGTTGCTGGGCTATTAGTCTATCTCTGCGAGCCTTTCTCCTTGCCTCCTGTCTTTGGACCCAGAGCTGTCGTTCCCCTTCAGGGTCCTTAGAGTCGTCGTCGTCTAACACCAATGCACGTCTCAGCGTGGTCTGTTCTGAACTGTAGTTAGTTCCGATCAACTTTTGAGCATCTTCCCGGGCTTGAATGGCACGATTCTCATATTTTACGCTTTCCATAAGCATCTGTCGTCTTTTGACATCTCTAACGTGTTCTTTGTTTAAACCAGCAGGCCTTTTGAGAAACACTGGTCGCTCAAGAGGGATCAGTTCTCCTTCACTACCGCTGTTGGACTCATAAGACGAATCACCGCTATCTGACTGACCCGCTCCCGAATGACTCAAGTCTGCCATCTTGGTAGTTTGCCAGTATCTCCGAGTGAACTTGCCAAAACGTTCAATAAACTATAAAAAACCACCTATGTAAAAACCTTAAAAGAACTCGACCATTCCCAACATAAATATAACCAAACATTTCGCTCTGTAGCCATAGTGGCAAATTGAGCCACTGCTCACCAGCTGCTTAGGTACCCAGCTAGTACATCGTCACCGCCGTTTTGAACATCCTAGTTAAGGAACCCCATATAGAAGGCATCTCCTTCGGCTTCTCATCGAAGCGGTCACCAAGCCCGCAACCGTGCCCACGGTCGTCATAAAGCCTTTCGCTACTACGGTGATATTCTGGCCCGTCAATGTTGCCAATGTAGGACCTGTCGCCAAACCCGCCGATGAAATACAAACTTTCAACATCAAACTCAACCCACAGCGTATCGTTAACAGTTGGGTGTTTGCTGCCTGGCAGCCAATGATACGCATCTGGGTGCTTACGCGTGAAACAACGGACGAGTCTCTGTTCATCATGGGCCGTTAAATTCAACTTGCGCAATTTGCCAAAAAGACTGGCTCTGGGCTTGGACAATGCACTTTCAAAGGGGCGTTTGTTGTAGCTTTCCAGTGCCAGAGAAACTGCACTTCTTTCGTTCCAGTTCTGATACGAAGTACTCATGGTGCTTAGAAACAATATGGGATTCCCATTTTGCGAAATTTCTTGCAAACCGGGGCATAGATCTGACGAAATGTAGTACTCCACAAATGATACTGGGGTCCCGTCAGGATTCAACGTGTTGAAATGCACTAAGGATTCCTTATCAACCATTCTTCTAGCAATCCTCGCAGCTTCTTGCGGGCCACCATGATGGTGACCGTGACGGCCACATACAAACGATGAACCCAATACCACTAAAGTGACAAAACTTTGGAACAGCATTTGAAACCTTCTCTTTATTCGTGGGTGGTAAATTCCAAAATTATAAATTAATATGAAAGTTTTTTTATTACAAGTGGTTAAAAAAATCGGACTGGAAAACAATCGAAACCAACCAACAGAGAGAGGAAAACGCAAACGTATATTGATGCAGCTTCAATCACTCTTGCCTCTGCTACTATGTGCTACTGCTGCTCTCGGGGAAGAGAACCCTGAGAGATATGTCGATATGGTACTATCGGTTGATCAGTTCTATGACCAAGTGAATAGCTTAGATTCCTATACCATGGTGGAATACACCACCAGCTGGTGTCACCACTGTAAAGATTTGAGGCCTGTTTTTGAAAAGTTGATGGTATCATATGACGATGATGAATCGAAACTACCAGTCAAATTTTTAGAGGTCAGCTGTGAAGTGTTTGGGCCTCAGATTTGCGAAAACCTACGAGCTTTCCCTCATATTAGGTTGGTAGTGCCCCGTGATGAACCCCTGGTGATTCCTCCATTTGACTACTCATCAATGTTTTTCTACAAGAGATGGTGGTCCCGTTTGAAGCACTACGTACAGAGCCCCAAGTGGCAGCTAGAGAAAAAGCGTGTCTTTGAGTACAAAGGCAGTAGAGATGTGGAAAGCATGCGTAGCTTTATCGAGGCCATTAGGGCAAAGGATGGACAGCGTAGATTTGCCTATAGAATCTTGCAGCATGACCACACATGTGAAGGTGAAGAAGATGTGCAGCTGTGTGAAGAGAGCAAAAGGTATATTGCCAATCTGGACCAATCGCAGTTGGATCATGAGTTGTCCAAACTGAAGAAATTAATTGAGAACAACAGCGAAGAGCAGTTGGACTTGGTGAAGTTGAAACTGGAACTAGTCAACCAACGAATTTCTGCAAAGGAGCAAGAGGAAAAAACGAAAAAGCAGAAACAAGGAGAAGATGCTGCTATCCACGACGAGCTTTAGACGTTCTAAGAATTAGATTAAGATCGGACGATTTTCAAGTGCTATGTAGGTATGATTGTCCAGCATTTTTTTTATTTTTTTTATAGTTATTAAATATTTCTCAAACATAATAGAATATTAGCTGGCAGAACCTACTGCTGCCGAGCCTCCTTGTTAACCCTTTGTATTAAAGCAATATCCACAGGCTCCCGTGTTGTGGTGCGCCGGCCGCCGGCTCTTGTTGCTCCTAGCACCGATGTTCGTTCGAACATTTCTTGTGCAATAACAATTCCATGTTACCAGGATTGATATTTTTGCAAACATCTCACTTTCTCAGGCCAGGGCAACCTCGGCTTGTCTGGGACGATCAATTCGTTGACGATATAGGGAACGTTGGCTGGGGAAACTCTTCCCAGCCAAATTAAAAGATTGGAGGTTTTCAAATAGATTTGCATGTTAGCAGAAAACTTGTGACCTCCAACATGGTTGACAAATGCTACGCGAACTCCATCTGGAGAAAAATCCGAATTATCCCTGTAAAGACCATGAACTTGCAGCTGCTTATCCATTGCCTTCTTTAAATACGGAGCCAACAAACCGCATCGTTTATCCCTCTTCATGTGTGAGCAAACAAATACAAATGCCCGCTCTTTAGCGGGTCGTAATCCCAATGCTTCTATGTCTTTCTCTCTACTTTGAAGCAAAAGCGGGACCAATCTATCCAAAGTTTCATCCACTTTATCTGCTTGTAACTCATCTATCCAAACAAAATGTGGCAACACTAGTACGTTATTTTTCGTACCTTTCATCACTTGCACATCCATGATATCCTTGGGTAAAGAGGATACTGCACAATTAAATTTCTTGCCCTCGCCTATTTTCTTGAACTTTTGCTCATTTACTTCACACCATTGCTGAATCATGTACTCCACAGATTTCTTGTTTTCGCTGCATGCATCATGGGCCCAATCGGTCTGTGATGTTGGAACTACAAAATGTAGTTTTGGAGGTTTTGAGGAATTGAAAAGTGGTGTCTCATGCTCGATCTTAAGTTTCGCGAATACGTTTTCCCCCGCTGCAACGTCACTAGGATCTTCGCACTCACCGTTACAGGAAGATTCGTCGCAAGTTTCGATTAATTGTCGAATTTCTTTGGCATCGGATGAACTTATAGGATCTATTGAACGTCCCTTAAACAATTTGATAAAGCTCATCCTGCCACTATTTCAACGGTTTCGAAGAGATCTAAATCGCTACTATTCAATTGAGCTTGGAAAAGATCGCTCCTGGAGTTTGACCAAGACTCCTTATGCTTTGAAGCTACTTATATGTGCTGCCAACATTTTTTATTTTTATTTTTTTTGGGTTTGGTATTTCCGTTGTTTGTAAACCCGAATGACAGTGGAATTAGGCATTCAATCTCCGAGCATCAGGTAGAGAGGCTCAGTGAGTTTTGTTTTGATAGTAATATACATTAGTATATTAAATTGAGTTGTGTTTAGTAAAGAATGTATCCTATTAGTATATATTACCAGAATAATGTACTTGAAAAAAAATCCCAGAGAAGATATTAATTGTTCTCAAGTAATCGGTATGAATCGCATTGACCTTTATCATGTGTAAACCATCAATGACTCAACAAATACCTAGTAATTGTAGCGGAGACCAAATGAAACAAATTAAGCAATTCTTCCTTTAAATTATTCAAAAACGCCTAACTTAGACATGACTATTTTCTCCACATAATGTATTAAGATTGTTCATTCACTTGTATTGAACTAAAGACACATCACCGTACAAACTTGCTTACTCTACATAGTTTCTGAAGTAGGACACACACACACGCTACTCATATCTTAGGGCCTTTTCCCGTAAAACCAGGCACGATAGCATTCCATTTCTCATCAATGTACCTCTTGGGATCTGTAATACCCAAATTGTCCAATTTGTCGAGATCCTCCTCCGTTAAAGGTACAAATTCCACGTTCGAAGCAATTCTCGCATTATGAAGTGATCTAACTACAACCAAGTTACCTTTTCTGATGTGATACGAGTTCAAAATGCCACCCGGGGACACAGCGTACTTATCCGCCAGCTCTTTGACTAATGGGAGTCGAACGTTAGGAGCCCCATGGCAGCCTAGAGGAGAGAAGGCCTCCAGCAAGATGTTATGCGCACGACAGAACTTGTTCAGGCCAAATTGGGGCAATCTGGGATGCATCTCCACCTGGTTTACCGTTGGCTTGACCGCACATTCGTAAATAATCCTCTCCAAATACTGTTCGGGGAAATTGGACACTCCAATGCTACGCACACGATGGTCCGCTGGATCCAAGTAAATTTTTTCCATCTGCACATAGGTCTCGATCCAGTCTCCGCTCACTTCGTAAAAGGGCTCACCATTGTCCTTCTCAGGGTTCCTAGCCAGCCCATTGATGCCATGAGGGTCCTTCTGCTTCGCATAGCACATGGGCCAGTGCTGCAACCACAAATCGACATAGTCCACTCCTAAGCTCTCCAAACTCTCATTCAAAGACCTTTCAGCATCATCCCATAACACGGGCCACACTTTAGTCGTGATGAAAATGTCCTCCCTTCTAATGACTCCTTCTTCCATCAATTCCTTAATCGCTTCACCCACGTATGGTTCACTGCCGTAGGCCCAGGCCGTGTCAATGTGCCTGTAACCAGTCTTAATAGCAGATTTAACAGCCTGTTTGGTGCGAGCAATGTCTTCAGGTACGTTAGCGGTACCCAATGCCAATGCCGGAATCCGAACACCGTTGTTTAAAGTGAATGAAATCTCTGTACCTTTTGGATGCAAAACTCTTGCCATTTTTTGTCTTTGATGAGAGTCCTCAACATTTTGCACCTAGAGAAAAGGGTCGTTGGGCCCATTGGAACGCACATCTAAATATCCTTTCTCTAGAAGTGTTCTCCCTACATGTTTAGCAAATCGTGCTCCTCAGTTGTTAAGGGTAGCGCCGCATCGAGAATGAAAAAGTTCACTTTGCGATTGCTGCTACCGCAACGACTTTCCCCAGCCTGATGGATGGGCTTAAATACCCCCCACAGAATGCCTTTGTTCTCTTTCAAGTTCCCCTTTTCAGAAGGGCCCATATTACCTATCCAGCCAATAGGAAATTATCCTGGCAGTTACCGGAGAACCCTCATACAAGAGTCTCTGAGATGTCCTTTAAGAATTTGTTGTCAGACGACCCCCTGGCCAGTAGACGCAACAACTCCTGAATCTGTGCTTGACTCTGCTCCTCTGAAAGCTTCTGAGGGTCGTCAAGACCTTGTTCTCTTAGTTGGGACACCCACTTTTTGAGCAACTGCCGTAAATGCTTGTTCCCTTCATTAAGCTCCTCGATGGAAAGCTTAGCTCTCTTAGCATCTTGGTTATAAGCTTTAAGCTCTTCCAACTCGTTAGCCTTGCGTTTGGCCATTTTAACAATTTTCTGTGGGAATTGAACCACTTCGGCCACATAGATACCAAAAGATTGATCGGAAATGCCCGGTTCCACTTTATAAAGCAGCGTTATGTCATCGCTGTCATTCTGACCTGCCTCATCTTTCTCCAAGTGGGCGACCACTTGCATGTTCTTCACGTTGGGGAGTTTATCAGCCAACGCGGTCAGTTCATGGAAATGGGTCGCGAACAACGAGAAGCAGCCCACTTTGCTGGCAATGTATTCTGCAATTGCCCAAGCCAATCCAAACCCGTCATATGTGCTTGTACCACGACCCAACTCATCCACAATGATTAGAGAATTCTTGGTAGCGTTTTTCAGTATAGATGCCGTCTCCAACATCTCAACCATGAAGGTGGAGACACCTTTCGATTGCGAATCACCTGCACCAACTCTGCACAGGATGGCGTCCACGACTGCGATTTCAGCCTCATCGCATGGCACAAAGCAACCAATCTGGGCCATCAATGATATGACACCCACTTGCCTAATGTAAGTAGATTTACCGCCCATATTGGGGCCTGTAATGATCAAAAAATCCCTGGTACCACTCTCCAAGTGAACATCGTTGGCAATGAATGTGACATCATCCTGCACTTCCAATACTGGATGGCGGGATGCTACCAAACGTGTATTTCTATTAGAATTCAAACCGTGCATTTTGGGTCGCACGTAGGGAATTGGTGCGTATGCAGAAGCATGACCAAATGCGCATAGAACGTCTAGATTGGCGAGCACCAAAGATAATTTTTCCAATACAGGGGAATAAGTTAGAGTGATACTCACAATTTCTTTGACGAGAGCAGATTGTTGTCTGTCGTATTCTCTTTGTAGCACAGCAGTCTCACTAGCGATCTCTTTGAGCTTTTTAGTGCTGAAATAGATGCCTGCCTTCACAGTGGACAATTCCAAATATTCTTTATGCTTCCGAAGCTCCCTGGCGTCGTTGCGTGTCAATCTCATACACCAACCGTGAACGTGGTGGTTTTCCAATTTTAATTTCTTTTCTGGGTCGAATCCAAGGTCTTCTGCTGTTTCCAGATGAATTGAATTGATTTCATCCTTCAACGTGTCTAACTGATCTCTGATTTTCGCCAATTCTTCATTGAGCTCTATTTTAATCATGAATTCATTGTGCTCCTCATATGCGCTAAGATCCACAGTAGTTTCTACCATTTCTTGCAATTTGGACAAGGGTTCGGTATGAGACATTAAGGGTTCAAGCCAAGCGACTTTCACGAGCGACTTGGCCTCAGGACTACCCTGATCATCCTCTAAAAATGAGCTTAACAGCTCTGCAATTTCAGGAATCTTTTTACTGAACTGATAGATTTTCAAAACGTCTCCTAGAGTGCCATTTCTGTTTAACTTCTTAGTTATGCGACGAACATCAAGAACTGAGGGAAGATGATCAGTTTGTAAAATCTGCCTCAACTCTAACTGATCTATCAGATAGTCCACCAAAATATGCCTCTTCTCAATGATTTCAACATCTGTCAAAGGTTGCTTCAGCCACTCGTTTAGAAGTCTGACACCAGCATTCGTCTTGCAATGATTTAGCAACTGGAAAAGCGACGATACTTTGGAACCTCCACCTCCTAGAGAAACACCAGTAGAAGGGCCAAATGATTGAGTGGATGTTTGTGGAAACAAGTTAAGCGCCTTTATGGCAGACGCGTCTAATTTCATGAATTCTTGCAAGGAGTGTTGAACCAACTCATACTTGCCCACTTGATCTTGTTCATTTAGCAGTTGTAGGTATCCTAGGAGCGCTCCACAAGAACTCAAGGCCGATTTGGAGTAAAGAGGTAATGATAATGACAACTCATTGCCTATCAAGTTGGTCAGATCGAGCTCCACATCCTTGCCTGAAAATTCGGAAGCTTTGATTAAGGTAGGGACGCATCCACAACGCTCGACGACCCCAATAATTTTCTTTAATTCACCACAAACATTTTCAGATTTGCTGATATCAGGAAGCAGGCATTCTCTGACGCCTAACTGAATCAAAAAGCTCTCCAGATTAGAGTACACTTCATTGTCAATAATGTCCAACATACCAACTTTGTAATTACTAGTGTCTATGAAAGAAACTCCAATAACACAATGTCCTTCTTGAGTATTAAAGTTGAGCTTTAATCCGGCAATGACGATCGAGGAATCGACAGCCAGGTTCATTAAATCTTGAACCTGCTCAATATTCCCCGGCGAGGCACTCTTTGACAGGCTGCATGTCTTATCATAAATTTCAACTTTATATCCAAGATCCAAAAGACATGTTCTCAGCAATGTACTGAATACTTGAGGGAGCACAGTAACATATTTTAACGGTTCCTTGGATTGCTTGGCTACCGAAGGTTCAACTTTGCAGTCCTTCAAAACAGACTGTGTGTGGTAAATGTGGTCCGCAACAAAGATAGCATCACTTCCTATAACAGTATAGTATTCGCCTTTATCGATGCAACGTAAAGTTGTGGAGGGCTTCTCGGGTAGGGCCAAGTACCTTTTGTAAAACCTGCGTTCCTCAGAGATGTCTGAAAACTTCAACTCTGGTCTAACGGACGACATCTAGTATACGGAATCAGGATTCTTGGATTAGAGAAATCCTTGTGTAAGTTCCAGATTGGCGAGTTAGTTATAAATGTTAAAAGCTTGTCAAAAGTCATCGCGAACACGTCTTTTACGTGTCAGGCCGAAGGAAATGACGCGTTAGCGCGAGCATGGTCAGACATGATATATACTACAAAAAAAAAGCTTAAAATATTACAACCACCCTTGAACTACGTTTAACCTACCCAGCAAGAAACGCTGACGAATAAAGGACACGACATCTACGGACGTGATACGAGTTTTTACCCGTAACTTCTAAAGTTGTTTAAAGTTTGTAAAAATACTTTTAAGCTAGTAATAATACTAAACACAATATCAAAAGCAAAGCAAATAAAATGTCAGTAGATGATTCTTGAGTCCGCTACGTTGAGCCTGAATTTTAAGTTTTCAAAGAGGTAACTTTCCTCTGATTTCTCTCTTCAACTTTCCTGCACGTTTCAATCTCTTGTAGCAGACGGTTGGCGTAATTTTCGTAGTCAGCAACTTGCTTCCTTAAACCAGACAGCTGGCTACTCAAGAAATTGTTCGAACGCATGTAAGAAACATGCTTAGTGATAATTTGGTCCAAAAATGATTCTCTGGCGATCTTGCCATAAAATTTGACAATTGCCGCTTCGCACTCTTTCATTTTGGCCTCCTCTTGAGCATCATCGCACATCGTGTCAAATACTGAACCAAAGGCACTAATAACTTTCAAATGGAAATCAAAAGTTGCCAACGCTTCATCACTTACAATTCCTCTGTAATAAAACATCATATGCGACATAAATTGCAAGGATTGGGACCGGTAGCACTCCGTCAATTGAAGTTGCCTTCTCAGAATTTTGTTGAGTCTTCTCAAATCGAGAACTTTGTTTCTCTCTGCACGAAAATTATCCTGAATTTTCAAATTCCCGATCTTTAACAACTCGATAATATTTTCGTAGCGGCGTAACTTATTTCCTGAAACTTCTAAATCATTTCTCATTTCCCTCTCACCATTTTCGCCTTTACTCATGGATCCCACCAAGTCGCTCAATCTCGTTGTTAAAATGTTGTTCTTCTCTTGTAAAATTTCATTGTCGAAAATCACAGTCTTGTAATCATTTTGTACAGAATCAAAAGTAGCCTGCATGCTGTCATGCTTCATCTTCATTGTGTCGCATTCTGCTTGCATGGAGTCGCATTTGGCTTGCATAGACTGGTGCTTAATCCGCAGGGAATCGCATTCAACTTTTGAGGATTCGTATTCTTGTTGAATAATACCTTGCTTGGCTCTCAAGGAGTCATATGCACTCTTCAAGGATTCAAATTTGGATTGCACGGATTCATTTTGAGCCTTCAGAGAGTCCAATTCATTCTTCATGGCATTTTGCGTCGATTGCATCGAGTCATGCTGAGTCTGAATCGACTGCTTATCAGCCAGAGCTATTTCCAAATCTTTCGTTCTCTGTTTCAATTCCTTCTTAAATGCATTGACTTCATTTTGAGCGTTTTCAATGCAGGACCTTTCATGGTCTTTGACAGCAAAAATGTCCTTCTTAGAGTGTGCAATTTCATCCGTTAAGATTTCGGCTTCCTCGGACAAGCTTTCGAAATCTTTCTCCAAGTGAGAATACTTTTCTTTTAAAGCTCCCAATTCCGCTTTTAATCTGACATTCTCTTCCTCCTTTATTTCAACCTCCATTCTCAGATGATCAAAAGAATTTTGAACTGTTTTAAGAGTGTCTTCCGCACCAACCTTCTCTTGAGAAATCTTTTTATGATTGTTCAAACTATTTTGGACCAATTCCAGAATTTCGTTGCTTAGTTCAGAAACAGTGAACAAAGAACCATCCAAGGACGACGCGCACTTGAAGGCCCCGGTCAACAGTTTCAATGCCCTGTCAAAATTATCAAACGCAACCGAGTTTTTGTCGATCCAGCTACAATCGTAAGCGACGGGTGCGTTAGCGTGTGATCTTGCGGGTTCAAAAACATACTTGTAAGGATTGTCCATGACATCATCAACTGGTGTCAGTGGTGAAATTTCATTGTCTTTTGAAGTATCTTCTTCAGTGCAAGGTGAAAAAACAGATCCAATCCTTTCTTTCACCTCTTTGGCCCTTTCAATAGAACTGGACGTACTACTATCGCTGCTTCCGTAATTGCTATCTTCGTCGTTATTTGCGTCTCCATTAATTGGCCGTGTATCTTGAGCCTTATCAAGCCCACGCCTTTGAACGTTGGTGACAATCTTTTCTTCCTCGTCCGAGGATGGATAGTCCATTAACTGCTGCGTTAACCTTTCCATATTTCTCTCACGCTTCTCCTCATGCGTCAACATATCATCTTCGTCTTTCTTCGTGGCATGCAAGGTTTCGCTGGTGTCTTGATTGGAATCAGCATTTTCGCCGTGATGGCGATGATGATGACCTCTCCATGGCTTCCAAAACCTGTGACTAGAAGCATCGGGATGTTGTTGGCTTTTATCTGCGTCGTCATCTTGGTCAACAATTTCCCTTGAAGGGCTGGCATCTGTATCTTTGCAACCTTCTCGTTTGAAAAACGAACGGAGGCTTTTTCTAAATGGAGATCCCGTCCTTGAATTAGATGGTGTACCTTGAGCAACTACAGAGTCTGATGATAAACAGGACACATCGTTAGCAGTCTCTGCCACACAACTGTCTCCATTGGATTTACCTTTGGACTTGAAGAACCAACTTTTTAAGGAGGAGTCTTCATGCTGCTCATGTCCACCAGTTTCATCATCTGAGCTGGTCCGTTCCTCATCATCATCCCTCACAGAGTAATTACCCAAGTTGGACGCACTTTGATGGGCATGGAAAGACGTTTCTGGAGTTTGCAAGTCAGAAGCAGACATATCTGAGTGATTCATGTAATCCGAGTTTAGCAACGGCATTTCTTGTTTGATATTAGAACAAAAATAGAGCAAACCAATTTGTGATCTTAACAAGATAGAATGGTTTTTGGGATTTATTAAACTCGTTACATTTTCTTTAATTAATTTTATTTTTCATTTTTTTTCACCCAAATACCATAAATATTTTGTGTCGCTCTCTCCCAAAACTGTAACACTGTCGCGGCTGGCGCCAGAAAAAAAAGGAACGCTTTTGTGAAACCTTCGGCATATTGAATAACGATCAGGCTGAGAAAACTAACAAGATTGACATATTCCTTACAATTCAACATCCAATCCACTATGATATTATGCAGAATGTTCCACGTACATCCGAGACCCCTTGCCATAGACGAAAAACTGGATAAAGATAACGAAATCCATGAACAAAGTGCCGGAACTGCCAACCAACCAGGACGCATTTATCATGAGATACTTTGGGTCCAAAGAGACGACCACCACGGACAAAATAAACGCAGTATTGCCCAAACATGCAAATAGGAAAAATAGAAAGGAGATCCCTTCACAGGATTTTCTTTGAAAGTTCAACAAAATTTGGGGGACACGGGACCCCAAGTACAAGACCGCGCTAAAATATCCAAATATTTGGGCCAGCCAGTTCATCGACAAGTCAGGATCATAAGGTTCAGTTTGGGCAGGGTTGTTGCAGTAGGACATGTACCAGGACAAAAAGCCACCAAGGATCACAGCTCCAACGATCAAAGAATCATTGAAATATCTTTTGGAGGCATTTGCGTGCCCCATGTCCACAAGAGCACCAAAGTTCCCATCGGTACCAACTTCCCTTCTGATTCCCTGTTCTGCACGAGGCAGCAGAGGCTGTTCCTCGTTAAAAACATCTTGGAGCACGCTTTCGTTAATAGGATTCGCAGGTGACAGATGCACAGGATCTACTTTTTCTTCCTTACCGTACCAAAGACACTGGATCAGGAGAATAATGTCAGCCAAAGTATAGTAGGCCGCCAAAAGTATCATAGTAGGTAGCAAACCTTGTAGCATTGCACCTACCAGGTTGAAAACGTCACCTGCCAGCCACAGGATCACAAACATGAGCGAAAGACCTTCTGCAGATTTCCTGTGGAAGTTTTCATAAATTTGCGGTACAAACACAATGACCCAGCAGGCGATTGAGATGGAACCGGCAATCCCACTAAGATTCTGAGCGCTCCATTCTATAGGAACCAAATGCATTTCTGTACAACTGCTAGCGACAACTTAATAAATATAGCAAAAGGGTTTCAACTAGCCAACGTGTAAAATTGAAATCTACAAGGGCTTGATACGAGAAGCTCACTCCGTGATACTAAAGAATTGTCGTCCTTGAAGAAATAGTGAAATTTTTCTTTTTTTTTCATGTCAAACTTCCCGAACGCAATTCTTACCCGACTTCAAGTCAGAAAAATCTTGGCGGTATAAGAACACTATATAATTATGCTGGTGAATGCGACTGCTTAGGCTGCTGTAGCTCCTCCTCCTCTTCTTGCTCTTTTTCCTCATCTGAAGTTTCTTTTTCTAGTATCCTTGGTGGCAGGACGTATTCCAGGGCCTCCCTCCAATCGTGATGATCAAAATATTTGAGCATCAACTGCACCACATGCGTGGTCGTTAGCACTTTGCGTCCTGAAATATTGATATACTCACCAATAGGCAGCCGCTTGGCAGGAATGCCCAGTTCCTTAGCCTTATTATAGCACAACAGCTTGTGCCTATTCTTATCCACAATACCTCCGACGATATAAACCATGCCCGGCTCCAAGGTGTCCAGCTTGTCCTCAGTGTCTGCAGTCAAATAAACGAGCTTCGATTTGTCTACCTCAGGACCCGTAATTAAGTGGTCATCCCCATGAAACTCAAAATTTTTCCATTGCTCATAGTTGCAACCTTGAAGACCCTCATCAAACCTACGCTTCAACCTTCTGTTAAAAGATGTAACTGTTATATGTGCAAAATTATTTTCCCGTTTGTTACTAGAGTAAGCCCTTGTGATCTGGTTCGACATACTTACGATTTCCTTATCATTCATAAGGTCATCAAAGGCGCAATCCAAAATAATCTTGACGCCTGAATCTATTTGATTCGCATTTTCCCTCGGCTGACGTATTAATTCTTCTGGAATTTCCTCACCCCTGGCTACGTAATCCTGAATTCTGGCCCGTCTACTTTCCCTTGCCTTTTTCCGCTTTTCTCTTCGAATCACGGCATATTCCTCCTTCCTATCAGCATTTCTCTGCTTCTTCCACACTTTCTTCCACTGGCTCTTGGACATACCTTCCGGCACCGGTGGAAGTACTACCATGCTTTTCTTTGCATCATCCTGGGGCATCTTAGAGCAGAGAGAGAGCAAGAAGGGAATGATTGGTTTGATGATTGAGACATGAATATCGTGTAGCCTCAGTGCTGATCCTCTTGTCAACGAGTCCATCGCTTGAAATTTCTCAAACACCCATACACGTACGTTTATATAGACATCAGTAATATGATCCCAACATATCTGCAGCAGTGATATATCATTGATCTTATATGGCGTATGTCTAATTGTGCGTTTCCCTCTAATCGAGAAAATATAGACTGAGAAGCGCAAAGGCTTTTGATTTTCTCAAATATAATAAAAAAAAAGTTACAGAGGGCCATAATCCTTGTGTCAAAAATAATGCAATGCCATTTATTTTTTATTCTTGTATGACATTTTCAATTTTGTAAATTGCGTTGAAGCACTTCTCCAAAGTGAACAAAACTCTTTGAAAGCCTGCTTCAATATTCAAAACGTAAGTACCCACTACGCATGCCAATGCTTGACTAACAATCACCGTTTTCAAAGTTCAGTTCTCATCACGTGACCAGATCGTCGTTTGAATTAGAATGCTTAATCGTTCTAGCGAAACTCAAACCAAGTAGCGTGTAGACGAACTCAATTGCAAGGTTCTGTGTTCCCCAATTGGACCATGTCAAAGCCCCCGCTGACGTTAGACTTGCCCTGGGTAGAAAAATACCGTCCCAAGAAACTAAAAGATACAGTGGGCAATGAGGAGACTATTCAAAGATTAGAACAGATAGCCAAGGATGGAAACATGCCACACGTCATCATTTCAGGACTTCCGGGTATCGGCAAAACGACTTCAATTCACTGCTTGGCCCATGAACTTTTAGGCGATTCCTACTCCCAAGCAGTACTAGAGTTGAATGCTTCTGATGACAGAGGTATTGACGTTGTAAGAAACCAGATCAAGCACTTTGCCCAAAAAAAGTGCCACTTGGAGCCAGGCAAGCATAAAATAATTATTTTGGATGAAGCAGATTCTATGACTGCAGGCGCTCAGCAGGCTTTAAGAAGGACGATGGAACTCTACTCCAATACGACAAGGTTCGCGTTTGCCTGTAATCAGTCTAACAAGATTATTGAGCCTCTCCAGAGTAGATGTGCAATTTTAAGGTATTCCAAGTTATCAGATGAGCAGGTTCTAAAGAGATTGCTAGATATCATTAAAGCTGAAGATGTTCAATATACAAACGACGGGTTAGAGGCTCTCATCTTTACAGCAGAAGGTGATATGAGACAGGCAGTCAACAATTTGCAAAGTACGGTGGCAGGTCACGGCCTAGTGAATGGCGAGAACGTCTTTAAAATTGTGGACTCGCCACATCCCTTAGTTGTTAAGAAGATGCTTTTGGCAACTACACTCGATGAATCCATCGCCCTTTTGAAAAATGAGCTATGGGGTAAGGGTTACTCTTCTGTAGATATTGTAACCACTTGTTTCCGTGTCACAAAGACTCTATACCAATTGAAAGAGTCTAAAAGACTGGAAATGATCAAAGAAATTGGAATAACTCACATGAGAATTCTGGAAGGTGTGGGTACGTATTTGCAACTAGCATGCCTACTGGCGAAGATTCATCAACTCAAATAATCTGCTTTGCAAAACCTGCAAGGAGCTGTATAGTACATAATCCTTTTCCTTTTTTTTTTTTCGTAGTGTGTTCTTTTATTGTTGATGATTTACATCGAAAGACAAAATAGTTGTAAACTGGACAACATTGTATAAGTACGAAAACAATTGCAAGCTCAAAAGATGGAGGTTCTGAACGGTATCCTAGGCATTGAAGGGGCGAATTTGCCCCCAGAAGAAAGGTCTAGTGGCGTCGATCATTTACAAGTTTACCTGGAGGATTGCAAGAATTCCAAACTTCACATTAACAATAATCTTTGGCATGAGTTACAACAGGTCCAGGAGAGACAGAGTCAGGTTCAATTGATTCTTAAGACTACGGTACCCCCTTTGCGTGACTACATGGAGCAATTCAGCTCTCAATTGGCGGCGTTCACTAGTGACTTAGGATTTATAAGGAATAAGTCTTCGGAATTGAAAAATATGTTGGAATACAATTCTTCCAAGTTATCCAAGGTGAGCCCATTAGTCAATGATCTCATGATTCCCCCGAGTGTAATTAATGATATTCTTCATGCCAAGATAAACGCTGCCTGGCAGGAAAACATTGCTTTCATAAGGGACAAACAGGAAATTTACGCCAAGTATAAGAATTCCAACAGCACCGTGCCAAAAGATTTTGAGCTGCTCTGCCAAGTGTTGCATTATCTTAAAACTGTTATTTTGGAAAGATCAAGGAAATTCATCATTCGCTACATCAAGAAATTGAGAAGTCCCCAACCAACTGCTTCGCAACGGATCCAGGGAACCTTATTGCAAGTCAAGGAAATCTTTTCATTTATCGTGGAAAATAATTACTCCTTAGCGTTGGAATTAAGACAGGCATATGCATACACCATGAGATGGTATTATAAAGAATATTTTGCTCGTTACAGCAGATCTCTTACTATTTTGCACTTCAAAAGCATCGATTCGCAATACTCCCTAAGTAATAGTGTTGCAAATGTACCCACAAATAAGCCTGCTAGCTCCATGTTTTCCACATACTTTCCCCACGCCTATGGCAAGGGCGGAGGCCCCGCTACAGTTGAATCCATTCAAGACTATTTTCAGATTGCCAAACGATTGTCTATTCTGACTCAAGAAGACAATACGGTGATGGTGTCTCAAATTGCAGAAAACAATACGATGTCTAATTACATCGAAATCGGTTTCAAAAACTTAAATCTGGCACTTTTAGATAATTGCAGTGTGGAATTTCGATTTTTGAAAGGCTTTTTTAAAATTGGCAATAACGAAGACGAGCTTCGAGGCATGCTGGAGCAAATTTTTCAATATACTTTTACCAATTCAGTAGAATACACCAAGCATTTGATTCAATCCACTTACGACATATTTGGCGTCCTCATGTGTATACGCATATCACAGCAACTACAGTTCGAATCGCAAAAACGGGGGACAATTGTCATGGAAGACTATTTGGGCGGCCTTCTAATATTACTATGGCCTAAGTTCCAACAGTTAGTTGACTTCCAATGCGACAGTTTGCACAAAGTGCCAGCAACTACAATGGTTGCTCGCTCTTTGGGTAATTCTTCCCAACGAGATCCACTAACCACTCCTTTGGAATTGACCATTCAATTTTCCAGGTTTCTAACCAGTCTGCTAACGCTAGCAGGGACTCATGAGGCTCCCATTGACGAAAGATCAGAACCTCTTTACAATTCCATTTTCAGAATCAGAAATGACTTCGAAACTGTCATGACCAAATGCAGCAAACGGACCAGCTCTCCGGACCGCATGTTGGCCACAAATTACATGTACTTATACAATACATTGGAGCATCAGAATTTGGCTCTTCAGAGTCAAGAGGAGCAGGAATTGCCCTTAGTCGTAAAGGAAACTGAGGATCACTTCAAAGCATTGGTTGAAGCGTTAAGCAGAGTCACATGATAAAGATTGAACGTTATGTTATCGTTTCTGGAGGAAACTTCCAGGCTTTTTAAATATGAATCAAAACTTATTTACGATCTTTAAGGTACCAAATACCAATCATCATTAAAATTTCGAGTTCCGTGCTTAAGAAAAACGTTTTGTATCTTTGAAGAAATCCAATGCAAACACAATTTACAACTTCCCAGCTAGAAGTGATAGAGTTTCCCTACAAACCGGCAAGTACTTTGAAAGTGGTAGCAGGCCCAGGTTCTGGTAAGACTATCACCCTTTTACAAAAGGTTCATAAATTGGTCCAATCCCAACAAGTTAAACCAGAGGAAATATTGATTCTCTCTTTGACTAACAAAGCCGTAGATAATATAATCGACAACCTTTTGGATGTGTTTGAAAAGTCAGTTAATGAAAGCCAATATACTCAAGAACAATTGGAAAACATTGTTGGTCAAATCCATGTGACTACCATACATGGATTGGCCAACAAAGTTGTCATCGAAAATGAAGGTTTAATCAATATAATTGAAGAGAATGGTTGGAGAGGGTTGATAAAGCTCATCTCCCAGGATGCTTGGAAGGGTCAATCCTCCAAGCTAATGACTACTAGAGAATTCCAAAAGATTTTTAAAGAGTATAAGTTTGGGAATAGTAAAAAGAATGAAGTTATGGAGAGGCTTATAACGATCATGCGCGATTGTCAGGTTTTTACTAATGAAGACTTAATCATACGTGCTTCAGAATACTTGGAGAGACCAACAGAACAAGTTCCACACGAAGAACCTTCTTTTACCTTTGATTTGAAAAACAAGTTCAAAGTTGTGCTGATAGATGAATTTCAAGATTTGTTTCCGTCTTTACTTCCGCTGTTGGTAAAGGTAGTGGTGAACAAGCAGTTGATCTTGTTTGGAGATCCAAATCAAAGCATATATGATTTTTTGGGCGATAACGAAACGGTTGTTGACAAGCTGGATATAATACACACGGGCGAAAACTTCATCATTAAACATCTTTATGACAATTTTAGATGTACCCCAGAGATCATGGCTGTTGCAAGCAACGCAATGCACCACAAAACGTCTTCCAAAGATCTAAAAAACAAAGATTTGGTGCTAAAGGATTTTTCAGGTGTTTATCCTATTTGTAATGATATCGATGATCCTGTGGATGAGCTAGAATTTATCGTAGACCAAATATGTGTGTTGGTCTGTTCTGGCACCAAGCTCTCTGATATTGCAATTTTAACGAAAACTAATGCCCACATACAAGTCATAGCTGAACATTTGCAATTATACGGTATTGGCTTTCAAAAACTGACCGCCCAACCGGATTGGATGTCGGACTTGAGAGTACAATTTTTGATAGATCTTTTGAGAGCAATAGCTCTTGTTCATCGTGAAGCTGCTAAAGATGCGAACCCATCGATTGCAAGACGAAGCGATTTCAGCGTACTTGTGACTTTAAGCGCCATAAAAGGCGTGGGAAACAACGCAATACAAAATTTTTACAGGGTATGCAATGAGAAAAATGTTTCTCTGTGGGATTATATTTCTCAAGTACCCAAAAATGAATGGCCTTCTTCTGTAACAAACAAAAAGAAAATAGAAAGCTACGTGAAGACCTTTTCCCGTTTGGTTGAAGAAGATGGAATTTCAAGTGTAAACGATCCTCTTGAGCTGCTTAAAAGGCTTAGCGAGGTTGCATGCACGTTAGATTTTGCACCAGTTAGCTTGAAAGGTCAGCATGAAATTTGTGACTTTAAATCTCACTTAGAGGAAATGCTGGAAGTGATGAAATTATGTGCTCAAGACAAACCCGAGGGAATACCTCTTGCCGATTGGTTTCTCGAGAGCTATCTGGAACAGGGGATGATCCTTTATCACTACAACCTAAATTTGAGGTCAGAGGGTTTAGGGACTGTGAAACTTTCTACCATTCACAGTTCAAAAGGTTTGGAATTTCCAATTGTGTTTTTGATGGGCGGTATGTCTAATTTTCCCATCTCTGAAAATTTATTATATGTTGGGATGACCCGTGCAAGAAACTTACTTTATCTCAATGGTATTAGAAACCCAAAGTTATATCCAAAT
This sequence comes from Zygosaccharomyces kombuchaensis, assembly GCA_003705955.2. Classification (NCBI taxonomy): domain Eukaryota; kingdom Fungi; phylum Ascomycota; class Saccharomycetes; order Saccharomycetales; family Saccharomycetaceae; genus Zygosaccharomyces; species Zygosaccharomyces kombuchaensis. The sequence continues at coordinate 145,303 of PPJZ02000011.1, forward strand.
GCACAAATTTTAAATAAGCCGTTAGTCACGAACAACTATTTTTGGAACTATTATAACAGAGACTTGAAAAGGCCTATATTACATTCTCCCTCAATAGGGAATCAAAAGTACCAATCACTACAAAAACAATACGGTCTAAACTTATCGAATAAAAGAACTTTTACCAGATGGAGCTACAAATATGCCAGTCAGTTATGTAAATGTTTGAGGTAACGAAGTTTTCAAAATCCATCAGGTACACCATTCGCTGGTTTCTGAGAAATATCTAAGTAAATACCACCATTTCCAAATCCAAACCATTGGAAATGTGGCTGTGGTTCTTCCTCTGTGCCATTCCCTACTGGATTCTGCAATTCTTGTATGGTCTTATATGTTTCCACGTCCGAATAAGGCACGCCGTTTTTGGGATCAAAATATTGGCACTCTTTACTAGAAATTAAACACTTTTTCCTTAAACCATTTGGCAAGAAAACCCCAGTGGGTGGGGGTGTTTTGATCTCAATTTCAAATTCTTTACTCGATGTTGCATCAGTATCATGTACCATTTTCTTGTCATACTCGCCAAAGGCGGGGAACTTGTTTAGAAACGATAAATTAGCTGTTAGTGAGGTAGTTTCCAGGTAGTCATTTTTCTCCGTAGGCATTATTAGCTTGCAAATAGTTTCGACGTCAGAAGATCTATTGTTTGGTCCATTTTCCCAATTTTCCCCGAAAAGCTCTTTGTGAATATCACTATGGTGTGTATCTGCGGGGAAAGAATAAACTGTGACAAAATTTTTGCCTACTAACTGCTCTGGACCTTGATATATTTGCTCCTCTTCGCTACCCACATCGTCGACCAAGTCTGGAGTGTCTGGTTGACCTGCTTCGTTTGGAGATGTCACTGGAGGCGGTATATCGCTAGGTAGCCTGCTACTAGAGTCTATCATGGTTACTTGTGTTTCTTCAGCAAAAGTAACCTGTTTGGAAACCACCGAAGGTGTAGTTTCATTTTCTGTCGTTTTCATTTCGTTGGTGATGGGCTGCGGGGTAATACTGAGATTTTTAGCCGATTTGGAGTCAGAAAGATTATTCCCCCCCTCTTCATACAAAACATTGGGTTCATCATGATGATTCGTGGATGTGTCCGGCACTTTAAAAGATTTGTCGTCCAAATTTTTTGAGCTTTCTGAATTTTGCAGTCCCTCCGTGACAACTTCAGATTTGATTTCATCAGAAAATGAGTGTTTTCTTTCATCAGGAGTATTTACAACTTTTCTTTCCCCGTCATTTATTGGCTCACTCGTTGGTTGTGGTTCAACATTTTCTGGCGAAAGTGTTTCTATTTTATTATTGTTATTTACGCCTTGTAGAGGCATTTTTGCTCCTTCGTTCTTTTCCTCGGATGCAGCCTTGTAGTTGGACTCTTCTACTGTAGGTACTTTTTCAGATGGTTCTTCCTTAATTTTTAGGTCGGTGTTCTCCTTCTTGGCTTCCTGCTTATGCTTTTTGTACGGCCTTCTTGTGTATTTCTTCTTTTTCTTTTCCCGTTTTTTCACTTGCTCTTCCCAGTATTTCGCATCCTGTAGTTCCGTTACAGGTGTGACGAACCATGAACAGCTCAGCTGTCGTATTATTCTTTCTCCTGGTTTAAATTTCAACTTTTGGCGCTGTTGCAAAGCTATTCTTGATTGCTTTTTAGATATCTCTTGTTCTTTGTATTTGTCCAGACTCAGGATATTGAATTTTTCCGTCTCAAGAGCAATTCGCACACGATCTTCTTGTGTCAGAACCTCCTCACGTTGAGCTTCTTTATGTTTCTTTATCCTATCTTGTATCATTTTCCTCTTTTTTTCAGCCTTGGACAACTTCTCGTAAACTTTCATCTTGTTAGCAACTACAGAAGACCTTTTTGAAGTGCGTCTGTTGGAAATCAAGAAATTTTCAGCCTTAATCTGCTCATAGTGTGCCTTTTTCTTCGACTCCTGTTCCTCCCTGGCAGAATCATCGTCGGGTTTGGGGCGTTTTCTCTTTATCACAGCAGGGGTTTTCTTCTTCTTGAGCTTCTTACTTTTCAATTTTTCCTGCCTTTGTAGATCCTTTTCACCTTCCTCATTATCCTCATTCTGGTCTCCAGATTCATCTTCTGATTCGCTGAACATCTCATCCGCATCGCCTTCTACTTCCGCACTAACCGAATCCTCAGCCAGTTCACCATTACTACTCTCCTCTGCTTCAAACTCTTCATCATCAGCATCTTCCTGAAACAACAGGTCCACTTCATCTTCCTCTAATTGTTGGGTCCTAGATTGCATGTCTTCAAGCTCTTGTTCCAACAGCCTCCTCATTTTATTACCGGCATTGGAACGTCGCTGTCTAGTGGACATTAGAAACTCATCCTCGTGCAAATCCAGATCGTCACCACTCATACTACCCTTCGATTTTAGCTTTGGCCATAGATCCTTGTCTTGAATATTTCACTGGTTTAGCCTTCGAACGATTTTTCGCCTTAAAGACAGGTCCAAAAACTGAACATTAATTTTGAAATAAAGAGAAATTAAGCAGACGTGAGCAGGGCTTCAAAAGTTGTCAAAATGATTACGCGGGCACGTCTGGGCAAGATTATTCCTAGGATAAAACCCGGTCTTGTCGGATTAAGATGTAAGACGACCTCAGCTTCCAAAGATGAGATAGATCATTTCCAGGAACTAGCACCAACATGGTGGGACGTGAACGGTTCACAAAGAATTTTGCATTTGATGAACAACAGCAGGGTTGACTTTATCCAACGAATTGTTAGGCAAAGTGTTAAAATTAAAGACTCGGATACATATATACCGGGTTTCAACTATAGGGACTTCTTCCCCTTGCAGATTTCTCGAAGCATTGAAGGCGATTTAGAGAGGAAAGTTAGTCTTGAGATGGAAGATTTTAAATTTGATGTGCTGGATATCGGTTGTGGTGGTGGGATTTTGGCCGAATGCTTGGCCAGGTTACCTGAGACAAGGCATGTTACCGGGATTGATTTGACCCCAGAAGTAATTGAGGTAGCCAAAGGGCATGCCAAAAAGGATCCACTCTTAGAAGGCAAGTTAAAATACAAGCTTCAACCATTGGAAGAAGTGGAGGGCAGCTACGACTTGGTCACTTGCTTTGAAATGTTGGAACACGTCGATGTTCCTTCAGAGATACTGAGGCACGCATGGATGAGGTTGAAGCCTAATGGCATACTGTTCTTGAGCACGATAAACAGGGACTTGGTTTCTTGGTTCACCACAATTTTTATGGGAGAGCACGTTCTCAAGATAGTACCAGTCGGCACCCACCATTTGAGCAAGTACATTAAATCCTCAGAGATCAAAGATTGGTTTCAACATAACGAACCCAACACACACTGTGTCTTGGAAACTAAAGGAGTTATGTACCGCCCTTTTAGCGGCTGGGCCGAGCATGATTGTACAGATGTTGGCAACTATTTCATGGCCATCAAGAAATTAAGCTAGTACCTTTTATATATTTAAAAAAACATCACTGTGCGCTCTCTAGAGCCTTATCAGTTTCGACAGCTGGTTCCTCATCCACAAACTGTGGTGCTGTGCCCGACAAGTAGGAGGGCACGTCCAGTCCTTCTACGCCAGTGGTTAGATCCTCATCGGCCAGTGCGTCTAGCTCTGCATCTAGCTCATCCTCGTCAACGTCTTCGATGCCACCCTCAAGCGAGTTGGATGCCAGCACCTGTTGTAATTCATCACCTTGCTCAATGAGGTCTGCCATCTCGTCCTGCATGTCCTGTAGCTTGTCCACGTTGATCTTGCCGTACTGGGCTTTGAGAGCCTTGTTGGTTGTCTTGAGGGCGTTTACAGTAACCATAGTGTTCTTCAAGTTGTCACTGGTCATTTGAGCCTGGGTCATGGACCAAGATTGTGCATCCAGTTGGTCCCTCATTTGTTCCAGCTGTTTCCTCTTGTTCAGCAGTTTTAGGGCTTGCTGCCTCAGTGGTCTCTGGCCAGCAGCCGACCTTGAGACTGATATCTTCTTTTGCAACGTTTGCAATTGGAAATTCAGTTGTGATATCTGAGTGTCCAAATTGGAGACCCGCTGTTGAAGACCCTGTTGGGCTTGGTCCATCGCTCTGCCAGACTCTTGCAGCATCTGCTCATGAGATTTCTTGCTACCATACCCAAGAATTCTATTCATCTTGCCAGGACACGCACGTAGCCAACGTTAGTTTTTCCCAGGACATGAAGTAGTAATGATAGTTGTAGTGTTAACCTCAGACTTGAAATGGTGATTAAGATCAAGAAATCACGTGTAAACTGCTGGAATGCCATACATAGGTTCCCAGTAGTGTTAAACTATGTCCTGGCGCTCTTTGAAGGCAGCAGGCAGCCAACTATACGGCTCTTGACAAGGATCTTTACGGCATCTTAACATACAACATTTGGTCAGAAGATGAAATTTCAAAATGCGATAAGAATGAAAAATTTTGTCAATTTGAAGACCACCACTTATTCCATTGCCATCAAAGCAACTAGTAGCAATTGATAAAGAAGTGAATATCCATTATGAGCAAGCCTGAAGTGGATCAAGTCGCAGAGCAGGTGAATCAGCTACAAATAGAGGCAGCCAAGAGAGAGCAAGTGGTCACACCTTGGGACGTTGATGGTGGTGTCGATGATCAAGGTGTAGCCCAGGTGATTGACTATGAGAAGTTGATTAAACAATTTGGAACCAAATCCATTTCTGAAGAGATATTGCAAAGGTTTGAAAATGTTACCGGCCACAAGCCTCATCACTATTTGCGTAAAGGTTTGTTCTTCAGCGAGCGTGACTTCTCGAGAATTTTGGACCTTTACGAGCAGGGCAAACCATTCTTTCTTTACACCGGCAGGGGCCCTTCGAGTGATTCGGTGCATTTGGGCCATATGATTCCATTCCTTTTTACCAAATGGTTACAGGACGTGTTTGATGTGCCTCTAGTTATCGAGATGACGGATGATGAGAAGTTTTTATTCAAGCAAAAACTGACCATTGAGGATGTGAAAAAGTATGCTCGTGAAAACTGTAAGGATTTGATTGCAGTGGGGTTCAACCCTGTCAATACTTTCATCTTTTCGGATTTGGAGTATATGGGGGGTGGATTCTACGAAACCGTTGTGCGTGTCTCCAGACAGATTACTGGTTCTACTGCCAAGGCCGTCTTTGGGTTTAGTGACTCAGATTGTATTGGTAAATTCCATTTTGCCTCGATTCAAATTGCCTCTGCTTTTCCTAGTTCTTTCCCGGAGGTGCTGGGTATGCCCGCGAAGACTCCATGTTTGATTCCCTGTGCTATTGACCAAGACCCATATTTCAGGGTATGCAGAGACGTTGCTGAGAAGCTGAAATACAGCAAGCCCGCATTGTTACACTCCAAGTTTTTCCCAGCTTTGCAAGGTTCTACTACCAAAATGTCTGCGTCTGATGACACCAGTGCCATCTTTATGACGGACACGCCCAAGCAAATCCAAAAGAAAATCAACAAGTACGCTTTCAGCGGCGGCCAAGTATCCATCGAACAGCACAGGGAGCTCGGCGGCAACCCAGAGGTCGATGTCGCTTACCAGTATTTGTCCTTCTTTAAAGACGATGATGAGCTGCTCGAGCGTTTGGCCAGGGAATACAAATCTGGTAAACTTCTCTCTGGTGAAATGAAGAAAGAATGTATAGGGGTTTTGCAAGAGTTTGTGAAGAACTTCCAAGAACGTAGGGCGCAAGTGGACGAAGCCGTCCTCGAAAGCTTTATGAAGCCACACAAGTTGATCTGGGGCCAGCAAAAGCGTCTGGTACCGGCCAAACCCAGAGTGGATCCAAAAGCCAAACGATAGATTAATCTACTACTAATTTTGTACTGTATTTAACAACTGTCCTCGTACTATCACTACTGTTTCTGCTTCACAAACTCGACCAATTGCTTAATAGTTATTAGGGGGATTCCATGGGCCTTACCAAACCGGTAACAATCGGGAAATCTCATCATGGATCCATCACTGTCATTGACTAATTCGCAAATGACACCGACAGGTGGTAGCCCACTCAATCTACTCAATTCGACAGCAGCTTCAGTATGTCCAGGTCTTTCCGTTACACCACCATCTACGGCCCTCAGCGGGCACACATGACCCGGTTTCAGGAAATCCGTGGATTGCGAATGCCCTGCAGCGAGATGAAGACATGTCAGAGCCCTGTCATGGGCAGATATGCCTGTCGTAGTGTCCTGAGCCACATCTACCGTTATGGTATAAGCTGTGCCATGTCTGTCGTCGGCGTTGGAGGTAAATTTCATACCAGTTCTCAAAAGTGGCAGGTCCAACCTATCTGCCACTTCATTGCTCATTGGGGCACATACGTACCCAGAGGAGTGCCGAACTAGGAAGGCCATCTGCTCAGTGGTGACCCCAGCAGCGGCGCAGATCAAATCCCCTTCATTCTCACGATCTTCATCGTCCATCACAATGAGAAACTCATTCCTCTTGAAATGCTCTAGCGCCTGTTCAATGGGCATAAACGTCTGGTCATTGGTCATCTCGTCGATTTTCTGATTCTCAGAGTTAGGCCTCGGCATTGAAGTCTTGGCCAATCCTTAGCTATTCGAAGCACGGTGAATGAAATTCAAATAAAACTTGTTGTTAGCTCAACTCAGTCTCTTCTCAGTGTATGATTAAACTTCTTGGCCAGAATCTGTTTAATTCCGGACTATACGACGGTCTGACAAATTTCACTAAATCCGGGTCAGAAGACTGCCTCGAAGAGAAGCTCTTCACACTCCTAATGGGTGGGTTCAGTGCGCCCCTCTTGAATGAGTCTTCCATCACTACAGGGAATGTCTTCCCCTGGCATCTCTGGTATGTGGTAGAAGTCAACCTTCTGTGTGTTGGAACCTAGGGCGACGATTGATGATCTTCCAGTTGAGAATGCCTTGAAGCAAGTAAAGAAATTGCTTTGAGTGTTCTCTATGGTGAGTTTACATTGTACCTGAGGAGGTGTGGTGCACTTGTACCTTTCAAGTCTGGTAGCCTTGTCGATGTAGCGGTTTATTTGCCAGGCAACAACCAAGAGGGTGTTACAGGTAAGTATAGCGCTTTTATTACCCTGCAACCACTGTATGGCAATTATTGGGGTACCCACGTCTATTGAAGACAATTTGCAGTTGTTCTTAGGGTCCCAAAGGCAGCAGGTCCAATCTAGCGAAGCTGAAAGTAGCAGTTCTTCGCTGTTGTTAGAGAGAGCAACAACGTGGCTTGAGTGGAAAGCCGGTGGAGATTCGCTTGGCAAGAATCCATGGTTCGTCGTAGAAATCTTGATCCTGTTGTGTTCTATCTCTGTGAGCATGATTCTATAGATGCCACCATCTTCTGCGCCCAGGTAAATCAGTTCTGGGTTTGATGGTGATATAGATAACGATGTGACAGCCACTTCCTCAGAGAGTGCTACGCGGAGCAAATGGTCTTTGAAGCATTGTTTGTGCATATCCTCCGTTTCCTCATCGGCCTCATTGGACTGGTCCAAGTCGCAAATCTCCGAAGCCCTAGGTGGCTCCACGACGACTTGAGCGATTGGTTGAGTACTGGCGGTAGCATCCCTGTAGATGCTGATGTCTAATGAACTGAGTTCATTGATGATCCCATTAGTGCTAGCCACCAGAAATCTTTCCTTCCCCAAAGGTACGTTGGTGTATTCATCAAAGGCGTAGATTGGGTGAGCATGGTAGTTCTTGACAATGAGATTGCGTTCCATGCGCTTAGACTGATCAGTTCCCGTGCAAGCTAGTTCATAGAGCATAGTCTTGCCCGTGTAAGTAGTTAAAAGTATGGAGACAACGTTGGATTTAACACGACGTCTAAGAAACCTAGCCGCCAAGAGCGTTTGGCCCCTGAAGTCGATGCTATCGACGAGCTGATCAGTATTCCACTTAAATACACGTACGTGGGACCAACTTGCAGCAGTGGTAATAAATTTCTGCAAAGGAGTAGATCGGAACACGGCTACCATAAGTTCGTCGTGGTAATCGAGAGAGACGCAGACCAGCTGGGACCCTTCATCGTAAGTCAACTGACAGTGCCAGGTCAGTGCATGTTCGAACAGAGAGCCTACATGGCGCTCGAGTACGGAACTGGTATGGTCTGATTTCTTCAACAATTCCAAGATTGAAAAGCTTTTGTTATGGATAGAATTCTGTTGACTTTCTACCACCAATGGATCCAGTTTACTCAACTTAGGAAGTGGCGGAGCCTTTTCTTGTCGGTCAGACTCCTCGATGGAGTCTGGCGGTTGTTCCAAAGGCGGTTGTTTCAGAGTCTCTTTGGAAGAGGTCAATTCTTCATACTCCTCACGCAAATTGACCTGAATTGCCTTGTCATAAGTCACTATTTCTCTTTTGGGCTCTTGCTGTCTTGCGGAGTCTAGCAGTATCGCTTCATCGGTTGTATCAGTCTGCACAGAGGCTGATATCATGGCATTGTTTGACGCTTGCACGCTCAGCAAATGATTTATTAGGCCACCATGGTTTCTTCGGCGTTCCCTTAACTCTTTAAGTTGCCGTTTCTTCTCTTCCAGCTCTTGAAGCTTATCCATCGGCCTCAATGCTTTCAATCAAGTGTTTGTTTTGGGTTCTTGTACCTCATCTCAACTTGATCAACAACATTTCATCCACTAGAGCGAACTAACAACAACTACACAAAAAACGTTGATCATGGATATTGACATTGATGACATCTTGGCTGAGTTGGACAGGGACACTACTGCCGTGGAATACTCAGACCAATCTCATCTGCTGCCCAGCGATGGGAACACCACGTTGATGAACTCATCTCTCGATGCTACGAGGCACATACACAAGCGCACTGCTGATATTACACCGGAGAGAGACTATCAGGATTTAATGAAAATATGGAGGAACGAAAGGTGTGCGCCTGAGCTTCTGCCGTACCCCTTTCTACTAATGAATCGCATGCTACGTCGTGTGCAAGAGCAAATGGAACACATAGAGAACGTCTCCATGGGCTTCCTCGAGGAATCCAACGATGTTCCTAATAATGTTCACTCCAATAACAAGCTGCAACTGTTGTGCATGGAGGCAGAATTGGAAAGAGTGAAATTTGTGGTTCGAAGTTATTTGAGATGTCGTCTTAGCAAAGTGGACAAGTACATGTTATATCTAAGGCAGCTGCAAGATGAAGGAGCCGCTGTGATTCCTCTCAACGAGCTGCTTTCAAGACATGAACTCCAATACCATGAGAAACATTCGGCTATTCTTCTGAAACTTCTGAATAATTGCATCTTGAAACACATGCCCCCAGAGCTGCAGGCTATCAATGACACTGAGGGAAGTGTATCAATGATAGACGAGCCAGATTGGAATAAATTTGTATTCATATACGTGAGAGGGAGCCCAAACGACCCATTGCTCGATGATGGCGAATCAGACAAGCCATGCTACACTGTTTCAATCCCAGAACTCAATGAAGATGTCGAGTTGACTATAGGAGGTATTTATGTGATGCCTTACTCAGTGATCAGAGATCTACTAAAGCAAGAACAGGTCGAGCTGATATGATTGTTTACCCGCGATGTAGGCAAAGACCTGCGCGGGAAAAGCTAGCTCTCAAACTCAATTGAAATGCCCAAATATCCTGGGGCCGCTCGGGAATTAGCCTGTTAGCAGGTGCGTATGTGTTTTGATTTTATTTTTTTTTTTTTTACATTAACGTTTAAAAAGCGTCGAAGTTCGGTATGATGTTTGTAAATTTTCTCTGCCACTTCTTTTATTTGATTCCTGTTATAAAAACAATAAGGAAGGCTTTGAAGTTCCTTCAAAAGAGCTTTCGAAGCCTGTTTGGTACTTGTCTAGTGTAATTGTATGCATGTTCATTCAGTGGAATGCTCATGGATAGTCTTTGTAGCCAAGTGGAGCGCTGTACTAGGCGAAGTTACGGGTTGAGATTAATGATGATATTAAGGATTTTTTAGACGTTAGACTTCTGAAGCTGGTTTACAGTTAAAGAAGATAATTCCACAGATATCTGATTCCATTCCTTTCTTCGTGCTTTAAGGTTAATTCGGCGGTGTAGCAAAGAAACTTGCAGTGGTCAATTACTGGAGTAGAAGTATTGGCTATTTGAATATTTGAATGGTGGAGTGGATCGTAGTACAATTCGCTCTAGAGACTATCCTCTTCTTCGTTTTGTAGTTTAAATTTGAAAACTTTTCATCTAATTCACTACATTGCACTTGAGGACGAGACAACCACCAAAAAATAGTTAGTCATGGGTTTCAACAAGCTGATATCTGTCCAGTTGGACTACGCACCTCAGTATCATCTTAGCAAATATGTCTCCTCGAGGACTCGTCTTCAACTGGTCCACATCAATCACAAGTCATCGCCCTTGGTGCAAGGCTATTTTGCAGTGGCCACAGAGTGCCCTACAGATTCTGGAGCGCCTCACACTTTGGAGCACTTGATCTTTATGGGCTCCCAAAAATATCCTTACAAAGGCCTTCTGGATACTGCTGGTAACTTGTGCATGTCTTCGACTAACGCATGGACTGCCACTGATCAGACCGTTTACACTCTGACCACTGCTGGTTGGCAAGGTTTCAAGAAATTGCTGCCCGTATATCTGGATCACATATTGAATCCAACCTTGACCGATGAGGCTTGTCTGACTGAAGTCCATTACATCGATCCAGACCACTTGACAGATAAAGGTGTTGTGTTTAGTGAAATGGAAGCCATTGAGACCCAGAGTTGGTTTGTCACCATGTTGGAGAAGCAAAAACTGCTCTTCCCACAGGGCAGTGGCTACCGATCTGAGACTGGTGGGTTGACTTCCCATTTAAGAGAACTCACCAACGATGACATACGAAAGTTTCACGAGAGTTCGTATTCTCCTGAAAATCTCTGTATCATCGTCAGTGGTAACCTTCCTGAGGAGGAGCTTTTGTCCATTGTGGAGACCTGGGATAATGAGCTGCCAACATTTGACAACCCATCTTACAAGAGGCCATTTTTGGATACTGAGAGTGCGCATATTCCTGCAAGATTGCTTAAATCAGTAGAAAGCACGGTAGAGTTTCCAGAGGCAGATGAAAGTCAAGGTGAGTTGCTGTTTGCCTGGATCGGCGAACCTTACCACTCTTACAGAAGAGACTTGGCCGTGTCCATGTTGATGGACTATTTTACTGAAACTGCCTTGGCTCCTTTCACCAAAGAATTAGTCGAAATCGACGACCCCTACGCAAACTCCGTGGACTATTGGACGGACGACTTTGTGAGAACTATTATAAATTTGAACGTGCATGGTGTCCCTACTGAAAAATTGCACATAACCAAATCCAAAGCATTAGAAGTCTTGAGCTCCCACAAGGTAGACCTGCAAAGAATGAGACAGGTTGTTGACAACTCCAAATGGGACTACGTCTTGAAAGTGGAAAAAGATGGAGATACCATCCTTTCTCAGGCGGCTATAACAGACTTCGTCTATGGCAATTTAGATGGTTCCTCCTTAGAGACTACCCTGAAAGATCTAACAGATTTTGACAAGTTATTGGAATGGTCCCAAGAAATGTGGCAGAATCTATTGCAAGAGACTTTTGTAGATAATCAGCCAGTCATCGTTGTTGGTAAGCCTAGTGTGAAGATGAACGAACGTTTGGAGGCGGAGGCAGTTGAGCTGGTTAAGCAAAGAGAATGCCATTTTGGAATTCCAGGAAAATCTAGGTTGCGTGAGCAGCTGCAAAATGCTGTCTTACATAACGACAAGTCTATTCCAGTTTCCCTTCTTCAACAATTTGCACTCAAAAATCCAGCGAATACTGTCGATTTCATTTTAACTAAAAGTATTACAGCTATTGACGACTTCAACCAAAATGACAACGGCGACGAACTCACTCGTCGGATTTTAGACGAAAAACCCAGGGATTTTCCGTTTTTCCTCCACTTGGAACACTACCCGACCCAGTTTGTTGAATTGCACGCATTGCTTAATAGCACTACGATTAAGGACGCCAGTCTGTTGCCTTACTACCACGTTTTGGATGAAATATTCTCCATGCCAATGAAAGGAGAAGACGGTCAATTCATTCCCTACGAGGATGTTATTTCTAAATTACAATCTGAGACCATAGACGCGGAAGTAAGTCTTGGTCTTCAAGCAACTGCACCTGATTTGATCGATATCAGAATTAGATGCAAAGCGGAAAATTATGCGCAAGCCGTCAAATGGATAAAACACTGTCTCTTCGATATGGTATTCGACCAAAATCGTGTTCGTGTCTTGCTCGACAACTATTTGACTTCGATCGTAGAAGTGAAGAGAGAAGGTTCATTGATGCTTGACTCCTTAACTGGTACACATTTGTATACCGAAAGATCTGTTAAGAAATCTGTTGATCCCTTGTTTGTCGAGGGCAGACTCGAAGAAATTTTGGCAGACATTGATGATGGTAAATACGAGAGGAAGATTCTGCCAAAACTGGAGTTAATCAGAAGCCAACTAAGAGCAGCGTTCTCCAAGCATCATTTGTTGATTCTTGCGGACGCCACCAAAATAGGTCCTGACATCTATAAACCTTGGGAAAGCTTCGTGCAAGCTTTGGGAAGTGTTACTATAGATTCTATTGTGAAGGTCCCACCTGCTCCAAGGTTGATAGATGCAGCTTCGCCTTTATGCAAAGCTCCAGGAGACAAGGCATTCATTATCACAACCCCCGCTTCTGAATCTTCTTACATGAATATCATTACATCCATACCTTTTAATTTGGATTACCGTCACCCAGACTATGCAGCGGTTTCTTTGGCTGCTGAATATTTACAATCCGTTGAGGGGCCATTTTGGAAGGGAATCCGTGGTACTGGTCTTGCTTACGGCGCTAGTATGATGAAAATGACTGAGGCAAACTCCCTTGGGTTCAATGTATATCGTGGTGCGGATGTGACAAAGTGTTATCAAGTCGCGAAGCAAATCGTCGAAGAGCACGCTTCAGGTCAAATTGAAATCAGTGCTCAGGTACTTGAAGGTGCCCTCAGCATGATAATTAACAGCATTGCCTCGGTGGAAAAAGGTTATGTTTCTGCGGCAGTGTCCAAATACATCGATAACTTTATTCTACAAAGGGGGCCTAATTTTAACGAGTACTACCTGAATGAGTTGGGTAAAGTAACTGCCAAAGATATCCAAGTAGTACTAAAAAAATACTTCACCAAGTTGTTCGACAGTACTAAAAGTGTCGCTTTTGTTAGCTGTCATCCTTCGAAACTAGAGGGTTTGCAAGAGTTTTTGGAGAAAGAAGGATTTGTTGTTGAGGTTGAGGAATTGAATGACGATGAGGAAGACGAGGAAGATGAGGAAGAATCTGACTGAAAAACCAGATGAGGAATCCTTCTTTACGTGTTAAGAAGTGATGACTATTAGTATGATGAAATCATAATTGACGTCTGCTAGAAGACTATCAGGATATGTATGTAAAACGTATATAAAATAATAATAATGTTGAAATAAATCCAAATTACAAGTGAAATTTTTAAAATTTTTTGAACACTTTTTTCCTTCTTTATTGACTATTAATATTAGTGCTTGCGTCTAAAAGTTTGCTCGCTTCTCGCAAGAAGCCTAGAATTTCCCGGATTAATCGTTTTCTTGGCTGTTTTTGTAGTTTCCGACACAGAGCAACCGGGGGTTTGCGTATGTGAAGTGATACCAAGTCCAACTGAAGTGTGATAATTGTGAAAAGGGAGGCCGTTCACCAGTTTTGAAGTTATAGGCACGGGGGTAGGACGTTTTTTAGAGTGTTTTTCCTTTGAATTAACAAATGAATCGAAGATACGATCATTCTTTCCACTGCGACTTGAGAGTCCTAGCCCTGCCCCTGTAAGTGAACCCGAAGATCCTCCTCCTGATGTCAGACTGTATAATGAAGTCTTTGGTGTCTTGGGTGTCTTCGGTGTCTTGGGCGCATTTGATGGCGGTGACATAGGATTTGGCGACGTGTGAGAATAGTGCATCTCCCTCTCTTTGGTTAAATTTGGAGTGACCAGCTTTGCAGCTTTCATGGCATCAGCACTACCATTATTATTCCGACTATCCTCCCTTCTTGAATTGGATACCAATCTCTCGTGGTTCACTCTGATGCATTCATGCAACGTCAAGAGCCAGTGTTCAGAACTAGTTTTTGTGGTTCGGAAAAGGAACGAATCAAAGGGAGATTGGATAACAAAGTTGCCACTTTTTCCAGTCACAATTGGGACGGATATTTCTTTCAATTTGACCCCCGACTGGCAGACATTAATATCATAGCATAAATCGTAATTCATAGAGGAATTTGGGATATTTCTTCTCCTCTTGGCGAGAACCAAAACACGTCCGAAAGTAGTAGCAACGAGCATCCTTTTGTGATAGTTCCCCAAGTCTGTAACTTCATTAGATCCTTCCTGCTTGCCATGATAGAAAAATCTCCTAAACTTGCCTGAAATGGGGCCATTCGGACTTTCGTCTGAGGGATTCGGACTCCTTTCCCGTTCTTCTGAAGGCGACAAAGGCGGACAACCTGCCAATATTCTATATTCTGGGACAAGATCATCGTTGCTGACATCCCCCTTCTTATAAAAATCAGGTTCGAGTAGAACAGCTCCAGAATCGCTTCTGAGCCCTGTGATTCCACCACCGCCTCTAGCGACCTGCGATAGAAGGGTGGCCCTTGAAGGGCCATGTCTTTGTGATTCGGTAAGAGAGCCATGGCTTTTATAAATGCGTCTCTCAAACGAACTGTTGTCTACTACTGCAAAGTTCACCTCACCCGCCCCCAATACACGCTCATCTGAGCTAGTCAAGTGATAATCCCACAGAACATCCATTTTCCCCGCGGGTGGTACCTCTGAACTTTCATTACTCTGTTTTTTGGACAAAGGTAGTGCGGTCGGAACCGGTGAAAGAACTGGTGAGCTAGAGGATTGTCTCGCAGAATCCAATGTATTGTTGCTACCGTTATTCGAGAGGGAAATCATGGGTGAGGCATAGTTGTTAGTACCTTTTGCGGTGGCAGACGATTTAGATCTTAGACGAGGCGTCGATGGAGCCGCAGAGGCTACCGAATTTGAAGAAGAAGTTGTTGGTGGAGTGTAGTTCTTTTTTTTAGTGTATGCCAATCCAGAGGAACTCATTGAGGGTTTCTTATGATTAGTGACTTTGCGATTGTCGACTGCTTTTTTAGCATTATCCAAAATATGAGCTGTTTTATCATCCATCACCTTCTTTTGCATGATGACGGGCGAAGATGGTTTAGATTGGGAGTGAGCTGATGTTATCGCCGAGCTGCTGGTATTGACACTGCTAACTGTGGTACTACTACCGTTGTCGGTAATTATATTCATGCCGGGTTTATTACTGTTAGGTCTCGCATTCCAAGGTCTTTTAGGATGGTAGTGGTTTGTGTTCAGCGCAGGTATAGGCTGCATGGACTTGGCGGTCATCCTGTAGGGTTGTATTTCCGGTGCCGGTGCGTCCCAAATGGATCCATCCTTGAAATTCTTTTCCTTAAAGAAATGATGTCTTTCAATTTGTGAAATAGTCAACCTTTGATCGGGTTGCTTCACCAAGGTCCTTTTGACTAAATCTCTTATCACTAGTGGGAAACCGGCAGTAAATGCGTATTGAACCTTCATGACCTTTTGGAACGTCAAATACTCATTAGTAGCTTTGAAAGGAGGTTTTCCCGCTATCATTTGAAACAAAATACAACCAAACGCCCAGATGTCACACCGGTAGTCTACCCAATTATCATTCAACAACTCTGGTGACACATATTCGGCAGTACCTACGAACGATTTAGATCTTGTGAGAAGATCGTAGGATACCCCAGAACCATGCCCGCTATTCTTAGGGTCCAGAAGTTTTGCAGTACCGAAATCTGTTAATTTCACTTTCATCTCTCTATCCAGTAAAATGTTTTCCGGTTTGATATCTCGATGGATGATACCTTTAGTGTGCAAAAATTTGATGGAGTCAATGATTTGAGCCGCGTAGTAACAGGTACATTCTTCGCTTAAAGATCCGTATTTCTTCATAACAGACAAGAAGTCACCATTGGGTGCGTACTCTAGCAGAAAATACAAACTGGACTCGTCTTGAAATGTGAAATATAACTTAATGACACTCCGGGAATTGTTGAGCCGTTGCAATGCATTTTTCTCAATGTTCACATATTTGACCTTTTTCTGTCGAATCAAATACTCTTTACTCAAAATTTTCACTGCATATTTTTTCCCATTTTCTCTAGAGGTCGCTACCATCACAGTTGAGTAGGATCCATCACCCAATGTATCTCCGAATTTGAAATCTTTGATTCCCTTTCTGATTACTTCCCTAGTAGTTTGGCCAGTACTTGGATTTGTCACATCACGAACAATTTTGGCGGCTCCTCTATCAGCCCATTCTTCCCGATGCTTTTTCAAATCAGGATCTAATAGCATGCCATGTGCCATCTCCATTGGTTGGGATAGATTATCTTCACTGCCAAGAGTCACTTGATCTTCATCACAAGATGCTAATTCATCATTATAATTATCGTGGTCCAGGTAGGGATTATCGGTGACATCCCCAGTGTTTCCAACCGTGCTGTACATTTGAATAAAGTTATCTGTATTGGTGAGCGCCCTATGCATCGGCATATTATCCGAATCAAATAACTCTGGCATGTTTCGACTGGAAGTACTTCTGAGTGGCACACCAACTGGCCCAACACTTCGCCTATTTAACGCTGATGATTGTAATGCGGCATGTTTCTTTGCGAACTGTGAATTTATCTGATCTTCATCTCCAGGCATCAGTGGTCTCATATCTGGTCTACTTGTCTCATTGATGGCCATCTTGATTTATTGAAAAAAAAAAATAACCAATTTTTATGACAAAAAAATTCAATATGCAATATACAGCGTCTTGATTAAAATGAAACTCAATATGCGATATAGTCCCATGAACAGGCTGTCCTTTCTTTTGAATTGACCGTAGATGTCGGTTTAATATGCATGCGTGTTTCAAACCACTTTGCTCTAACAATTTTCACTGTTATTGGTCCAAACAACTATGATCACTCTCCTTTGCAGAGGATGGATTAAAGGACTTCGGTATCTTACTCAAATACACCCTCTAAGCGCTCAAGTTTCAACTTCGATCTGCTTTAAATATTTTCAATAAAAGATTTGTCTATGGTAAGCTCTTAGACAACTTAGGGCACTCTATCGAAGACACAGCTATCAGGTATTAATCAAGCCTTTGGTGGTAGTGATCTTGTGTTTAACTGACCTAATGTTTTCACTCCTTCCTTTTGTTTGTTGTTATTCGAAGGTTCAAAGGGAGAAAGGCTGTGACCCGGACACGAATCCTCGTCAGTGGTGATTCAGTTTCTTCAAATAATACGGAAACTTGGCGGCTAGGGAGCTACTAGAAGAGTTTTTCCTTTTAAAAAGTGGCACTAGAGCAGAAGAGTCTTGAGAGTTTAATTAAACAAATTTTTCTGTTGACGTATATCCCAATAAACCGCTTTATTTACTAAACTCATGAATAAGAAAATAAATTCCTCAAATGCTATTTCATGTTGAAAACGTTTCCTCTAGTTGGGCTTATTTCATCAAATGATGCGAAGAACTTGAGCTGCAGATATACCTCAAGACATGTTTTTAAAAATCTACGTCAATTTTTTATTGAGTTCGGAGGTATTAGCGCGGAACTTTAGTCAACAAGATGCAGCACTTACTCGTAGTGCTAATAAGTTTTCAAAATTTTATATGCAGTTGAACCATTAAGTCGGCGGTTCTCCCGGCGGGTGTATATGGTCAACCACCTGACGTTGAAAGGCTTCAAAATCGTCCGCTTCTCATGGAATTTATATGAAAACCGCTCCTGTAGTGGCAAATGTGTTTTACAAGCATCAAGGAAGCGAGTTGTTGAGCGTATACTGTGTTTGGTTGAAACTTTCCACCGATTGAAAATTGTTGTCATTTAACGAATTTTTGAAAAAGAAACGGAAACACTCGTTTAGCAATCAAATTTAGGCGTTAGTTTCCAATAACTAAGTGCAGAGGTATACACCCAGTTTAAGTGGAATCTTCCCTCATATTGAGGAACTTGCTGAGCTCTGCGCATGTTTTTTTTTCCACGAATAATAGAATATTCCCATTTTCTTGGAAGATAAATAATTCTAATTCTGAATACAATTTTTTGTATTATTAAAGCATTTAGGAAGCACAGATAGGAAAGATCGGTTAAATCTTCGAACCCCGTAGGCATTGGCAAAGTGACGTTTAAATCGCTTGGCAACCGAATCTTGCATTTCACAAGTTTTACTGAGTAAGTTTCAAGGGCTTTCCAAATCCTCACAATAGCACCACTCTTGATAAAAAATGGCTTTCACTTTTGCAAAAATCTCGATTATTGATCTTTCCACCCATATTTCCCACTTTGAAGTCGATCTATGTATTCGGCGTCAGTAAGTTTTTTTGTGGAAAAGAATCATTACTGGCGTCGAAAGTAAATTTCCAGCGCTCAGGGGAAACCTCATGAACTTTCAAAAGCGTCCCAATATTGGTATAATTTTTCTTACTCATTGAACAATGGTCCATTTCTACCGTACCCGGCATAGGTGTATCATTATATAACAAATGAATGTGGGCGGAACGGTAATAAAAAGTGAACTGGCTCAGATATCCAAGGGGAAGCCTTTTGAAGCTAAACTACGCATACGCAAATATCTACAACATGCAGGATTTAACCCGGGGAATGTTGCTGATTTGCCTCCTACTGCCACATCAAAGTTGTCACTTGATACAGAGATACTAGTGCATCTATTGACAACCAATGAGCTGGATACGCAACAATCGTCTACTCCCCCAGCTACACCGGTCACAAAATGCCCTAACCGTAGGCTTAAACTGCTTTCTGCCCTTTGTTCGCGCATAAAGAGAGGCTTTCTAAAAAATTGTCACAAGCACCGCAGGCTCCCTAGCCCATTGATCGGTTGTTACGATGAAATGCATGAAAAGGAGGATTTTACTGATACCGAAAGTAATAGTAACGTGGAGGAGCCCTACCAGCCGTCAAGTACTCAGACTGTTATCTACAATGACGCGCTGCTGCTGTATACGCCCCCAGGTCTGACCGTCAAGCCAAACCCCACAACAAATGTTTTAAGACTTATATAGTTCCTCTTGCCGAATTTTTGGTGAGTGTTTTTTTTTCTATTTTGTATCGAACTTTTTGAAGCCTGGAACCAAGGAGGTGGGTTCCTATAAGACAAATATCTTTGACACTGGCCTGGTTTATGTTTTAAATAATTTGTGAGTAACTTTGGAAGTGTAATTCTCGGTTTGGGAGTCAAGGACGACGTAGAATAAATATTTTTTTCTCTAGTAATTTGATATTATTTTTCACCTTCGAAGTTATGGAATACTTCGAGCGCGCATAGGATTCTAGGTGCCAATCAATGGTATGTGAATCCTTACGTTCAAATGTTAGGCAATATCATGATAGTTATCCGAAATATTTTACTATAAGGAGTACACTGTACGCATCTTTATTGTAGGGACCGCTTTTAAGCTGCATATTTCAAATTGTGCTATTCAATATTTTCTCACTGTTACTTTACCGCTATTACCGATGATTCAGGGAGAGGGAAAAAAAGTTCCAGACCATACCCTTAATTCTTTTTTCCCTCAGAATTTTGACTCATTATTGTGGTAATTCTAGGACTCTTTCAGAATGCTTCCTCATTCTGGTATGTACTACCCCGGATGACAGCATTTGAAGTGGGCTAAATTATTTGCAATCTTATTTTACAAGGCAATAATGACCTATATACAATCATTTTTCTTGTAGTGAGTGCTTTGTTTCAAATACACATTTTCGAATATCACATTATTTTGACAATTATTTGTGCCTTGTCGATAATAGTACATGGTTTTTCATAGATGATTAGTTAACCCTCACGTCTACCTAGCTAAATATTCCACTAGTGCTGCAGTTCGAAACCTTGTAACCACCAAGCATAAATTCTGATTTCATTATTCGATAACTCCGCATTTTCCTTCTGACAGCGAAAAACCGTCCCAAATGTAGAATAAAACTTACCAACGATATCAGCGCTCGTTGACTCTCTCTCTCTCGTATTATTTTGCACTCTTTCAACTTGTTGAGAAAGCCGCATCCGACTTTCTACCGAAAAAAAAAAGAAAAAAAGGTGAGAAAGTTTCCCATATAACCACCCCTCAGCCAATATATAAACATCTATTTAAACCCTAGACCTAGTTCACAATATTTATACCACCTGTAGCTGCTGCTGCACATAGTAAGTCACATATGAGCTCCATCACTGAAGTTAAACAAAGACGTACCCCCCTGGGGGACACTTCTGTCGAAGAAGTTCTTCAGCGCGATGAGCTCGAGCAAAAAACGCTTTACAAGTACCACGAACTGCCAGAATGGCAGCAGGATAACGACAAGATTTTGACCGGCTACATTCGTGAGACTAGATCGTGGAAAAAATGTTTACGGTGCTTGTTCATCTGGAATAATGAATCGGTAAACATCTACACGCACCTCGTCTCTGCCATCTCGTATTTCTTGCTTATGCTAGGATTCACCAATGCATTTGCCGTGCCCGTTTTCCCTACCGCAACCATTATCGACTACAGCGTCATCAATTTTTATCTTTTGGGTGCATTTGGATGTCTCCTCTGCAGTAGCTGCTTTCACACTTTCAAACAGCATTCAGGATCACACTGTGATGCCTGGAGTAAGGTTGATTACATGGGAATCATCGGACTCATTACGTGCTCCATCATATCACTTCTGTACTATGGCTATTACGATCACCAAGAATATTTCCAGCTGTTCACCGCGGTTACGCTACTTTTGGCATCTGCCTGTAGCGTATGTGTGCTCAGTGAGAAATTTAACCATAAAGATTTTCGCTCGCTTAGAGCAGCTTTCTTCATAGCCTTTGGGCTTAGTGGTATTTTCCCCGTGGCGACCGGTGTCTTCAAATTTGGTGTCTCGGAAGTTTCCCAACGTGTACAGTTGCCGTTTGTCCTGTGGGAAGCTTTTTTTTACATTGCTGGAGCCCTCATCTACGGCTTTCGTATCCCAGAGACTATTGCTCCAGGTAAGTTCGATTTTTTGGGCCACTCTCACCAGATCTTCCATGTCTTGGTGGTCGTGGCTTCTTTCCTACACCTGCGGGCAGTCATGGGTTCTTACACATTTAAACATTCACGTCTAAGTGGCACCGGTTTGGTCACTTTAAACATGACATACTAAAGGTCGAATTACTCTGGATATTCGACCACACTTTAGGATACACATAAACAGGATGCGTTCAAAATACGTACTACAACTATATAGTAGGGAAAAATAGAGAATATAGGTCTAGGTATAATGAGCGGGTTCATGGACTGTCGCCTTCGTGGGAGGGCATCGCTTTATGGGCATTAATTTTGAAAAGTTTAAAAGCCCTGTGATATTTGTTCTGACTTCTGAAATGGGTACAACTAATTCTATACCTCCTTCAATAGCTATGAGTCTCAAGCAGAACGCTTTAAATGCCTACAAACGAGGACTGAGGGCTACCCGTGTTGCTTTCGATGGCGACACGAGGGTGTTGCTAGCGGCAAGGGCCCAGATGCGGGAAGGCATGCTAAATCCACCAAAACCAGAGCTGACTACCGAACAGCAGATCCAGCACTTGGAAGACGTTGCACTGTTTTTAAGATGTAATTTGGTGCAGGGCAGGAAACAGGGTGACGAAGATAGGTACCATCTAAACATTCACAAGGAAACTGAACTCGGTGATAATGAGTCGATCAAGAAGACCAAAGAGGCACTTGTTTCCCAAGGTGGAGGATGCTGTGGAGGCGGAAGTGGGCTCTACAAATGATTTTCTACGCTTGTATATAATTGGGTTCATATATATTATATACGTATATATATATGGTGTTTATCATTTAAGTCACGACGTCTGTCTTTAAAATGAAGCACCGACTCAGAGATGAGCAGTAAGAGAGACACGCAGATATCCAAGGCACTTTCTTACTTGCTGAGGCATGGTGCTCTCAAGGAGCGGCTACCTATCGATGGCAACGGTTACGTCCCCTTGGATGCCCTTTTGGCACATAACAGACTCAAGAGCCACAAGTGTACTTCCGAAGATGTACATAGAATAGTCAAATTTAATGACAAGCAACGCTTCCATGTTAAGAGTTCATCTTTAGGGGAACTAATATGTGCCACACAGGGCCATTCCATCGAAAGTGTTTCCCCAGACGAAGAAGTTCTGCATGAGATTACTAACCCCACAGAGTTACCCTTAAAGCTCATACATGGTACTACCATTCCCAATGCGGTGCTCATTCTGCAGACGGGAGTTATCAAGAGTCTCTCAAGGAACCACGTCCATTTTTCACCTGGTGTAATTGGAGTCGACGCCTCCGTCGTGAGCGGTATGAGGTCTACAAGCAAAGTACACATCTATTTGAAATGTGATGGGCAGCTGCTGGAGCAGCTGCGTATTTATAAGTCTTTGAACGACGTTTATTTGGTACCTGGCGATGTGCCGTCATCATTGTTCGATAAAGTTACCATTAGGTCGCCTGGAAAGCACGGGAAAAAAGAAGCGGAAGATTTAAATAAGCTTTTAGAACTGTTAAACCGCCACGAGTTACCTTTTGAGATGGATTCGAGGGCATAAGCAGTATATGTCCAACTCTACGTACACATTACCTTCACGTGTAGGCATCTACACTTTTTTCTCTTTTCACTTAGTACTTCAAACTTGATGCAAAAAAAAATATCAACCCCATAGAACAAACAGTTTCAAGATTAAACAAGTTCCCAAAGCTTTAAGGTACATGTTCCGTAAAGTTAATCGTGCTTTTTATAGCACCGACATTACACAAGAATTTTTGCAAAGCATTTTGGCTCGAGCCCAGGAAGCTACTGCCAAAAAAGCGAATCCTACCTCGAGACCAAGCCGCAGGAAATGGGATAACTCCAAGAAGGCCAACCAGCGCCGCCCTCCCAAGGTTGCTCCCAGGGTTAAGTCTTCATCTAGTGGTAGTGTAGTTACGAAGCAGCCACAGTTTGAGAAAAAGAGTGGTCCTGCCGTGAAGGGTGCGTCTGAAGAAGTGGACCTAATGGATGCCTTATCCGAATCCAAACCTCGTTTCCGCAAAAACACTAATTTGAGGAATTCAAAGAAAGAAGTTCCAGGGAGGCCCAAGAAGGCTATGGTTAAAGTTGATGCAAAACCATTTATTATCAGTCAAACTGCTCCGAGGGACTACAGACCTCAAGAGCCTACACCACTTTCATTGATGAAGTTCCATCCCAATCTACCCAACACAAGTGCATCTAGATTAATCAACTTCTCCTTGAAAGCTATGAAGTCTGGTGATTTCCCGCTCAATAGATTCCCCAACCAAGGTTTTTTCGATAAACCCCAGGGTCCTCCAAAGCACATTGCACTTTCCTTGCAGACGCCGACTTTTGGTAAATACGTGCCAGATACTGGCTTGATTTTTGAGAGGGAAAGCTTTTTGTCTGAACTTGCAATTACCTGCGATCCTGCTCAGTTAGACGGCATCGTTTTCGGTAAATACCAAACTTTGAAGCCACGCTCAAATAAAAGTTTTGCCTCCGTCGCCAAATCTGATAAGAAGATGGATGAGTTGGCTGTCAATTCCGAAATAGTTAGAAAGAGTTTGGAGAGCAATCCGTTAGATGTGGTAACCAAAGAAGTGCTTTATGATGTATGCTCTGGTCTGAAGCCAATTTCGAACCTGACCCAGTGAAAAATTTTTATTAACATGTAAATAATAGGGTTTTAATATATATATATCCTGGTATGCTACATTCACTTCATTCGTCTGAGATTTTTGTATAGATCGTCTTGTAGGTGATGTTTTCGTCCTTGAGCAATGCTTTCCGTAATTCTAATTCTTTCCTTTCATCGTCAATTTTCTTCAGGACAATGCAAATGACATCAAACAAAGGTTTGAACGGGTATTTCGGGGGGATTTCCTTTAACACAGCCATTAGAGTCTCCTCGTGGTGGATACAATGCAAGTTTCTCTTGAGGAATTTCGTTGTCAACTTCAAAGAACCTATGCCACGGGGCAACCCATTATAATGCTTTAAGACCTCTAATATGTTACTTTCCTGAACCAATTTTTCAATGCCTAAAAAATCATTGAAGGACAAAAATGCTTGGAAGATTTCTTGCGTTGTTAAAAGCTCCTCTCGTATCTTATCTTCGGGCACAAATAAAAGAGTCAGCATATGATTACAATCAAAAGACTTAACTTGAGCAATCACAGATCTCAATAGCTTGTCCTCATCGCCCTGCAAGCACAATTGTTTCACATTTTGATAAAATTTAACAAATGTTTGGCATTGTTCATTGTGTTTAAGCTTTATCTGCAAATATTCTGCAAACCTGCATTTACTATAATTCAGGTCTTGTGTATATTCGGTAGCAAACGTCGCAAAAAGATCCCAAATGTTACCATCTTGTAAGTCTTCTTGCAATTTTGCCATGTAAAAGTTAACCAAAAACTCTTTATCATCAGAATTTCTCGCTCCTATTTCTTCAATGAATAAAACTTTGACACGTGTGTTGCTCCCAGTCTTTCTTAGCAGCTCACGGGGATCTATACGGGCAGAGGATAAAATTTTGAGGGTGTCTTTGATCAATGGCTTATTTGGTTGGGGTGATTCATTTATCACAAACATCAAATCATCGGCTAAATCACTGGGTTTATAAGCCGTGGATAAGTTCTTAGCGCTTTTTTTCAAGTAATAAATGATTCTTTTGATGTCTTTTTTCTTTTTCAAAATATTTATCAACTCCTGTAGCATGCCCCTTCTCTGATATATTTTCAAAAGGAGCTCCAAGTGATCGTGGGATTCTTCTTCTACAATCGCAGTAATCTCCTCCAAACTGTTCTCTTCAAAACTTTCTATGTCAATATCATTATCATTTATTTCGAGCTGCAGTCTTAATATGTTCACGTCAATCATCATCACTACTTTACTGTAATCTTTTATCCTTGCTTTTGAATTTTGAAGTTGATTTTTCATGAATTGGAGAAGCTTCACCACATCGCTGCATTTGTTGATTAGATTAAGAGTTTTTAGTCGTTCGATAAACTTGACCAGACCATTACAAACCCAGATTTCCCCATAGATTGAAAGATCAAGCAAGTAAAATAACAATTTAATGTCGATATCACCAGCCATAGAGCACCACTTTTTGACAAAATCTTCATTTATATTGCTGCAATGAAGAATAACTAAGAGCACAAGCATTGTCTCCAGAAAATCTCTCTCTATTTGCTGGAAGTGAGATAACTTTGTCCTGTCGGTTTCGATCAAGTATTCCTCTAACTTATCAATCTCTTGCTCTCCGTATTGCTCAAATTCCAACACTGGGGAGTTTTTAATCAGTAGGTCAATTCCAAATTTACCATAAAGTACCAATGAACTCCTTTCTTCAAATATTTGGTCGACATAAGCAGTTTCGCTATCGATTCTAAATTGATGGTTCCCCCCAAGCAATGGTATTAATCTCAGCTTATCGATAACCCTTCCCCGCATTTTTGTCTGCTCAAAATTACTGAATATTTTCGACGTACGACATAGTCCAAAAGATGAATCTCCGACTGAGATCTTTTGTACTATCTGAGGCTCGATATTAGGCCCAATTTTATAAACTTCCAATTGATTCGAACCAAATTTGACTAGCACGTAGGGGTACTCTACTACAACGTCTTCTGGATATCTATCGAAAAACATTGTTCCATGAGAAATTTCACCGCTAGAATTAACGATAAATGCAATCGAATTGTCTTCATTAGACCCCCCACCTGTGGTTACTAAGAAATCCTTTTTATTGAACTTCGCTATAATTGGTTTCAAAGGGGCGTCAGTTTCACTCACAGGAAAAAGCGGGAGAACTGTAGAATCTTTCAAATTTATTATTTCGTAACTGTTTGATTTTGCAGTCATCAAGGTATAATCGTAAGCGCAAGCTTTGTTTATAAGTTTGAAGTCAAAGGTTTGGGAAATACTAACGAATTCAGAAGATACTTTCAACAGCTTAATGGAATCCTCCTTAATGGCATAAAATTTGTAAGACTTGAATTGGCCGGAATACTTTCGCAGTGCGACGTCCAAAACACCAGCAAACTTCGTGGTATTGGGAGCTGGTGCAAATTCAGGCAAAAGAAAAATCACCAAAATATTATTACAGAGAACCAAAGCTCGCTCAATCTTGGGTAATAGAATAATTTTTGTAATTGGATGATCATGCTGGTCATCAAATTTCGTTTTGGAGACAAGCATATAATTATGTTGCTCAATCTCAAAGTAATGCAGAAGGTCGCCGGTCTTAGTCCCTAGATACACGTTTTCGTCATAGGCCTCGAAGCATGTGTATCCCAGATCTGGAGGTAAATTTTGAATTAATACGTGATTTTCAAAAGGACCTTCACTTATTTTTAACTCATCCTTATCTTCTCTGGGATCCTCAGATTCCTTAGAGTCCGTTAAGACATCTGGATACTTCTTTAGCTTCTTTAGCTTCTCTACATTCTCTACCTCTCCTGCCTCTCCTGCCTCTCCTGCCTCTCCTGCCTCTCCTGCCTCTCCTGCCTCTCCTGC